>ATSW01007162.1:0-20204 GCA_000444245.1 Botryllus schlosseri
AGTCGTGTCGTGTCCATTTTAAGACGGGTCCCAACATGTATGACACACGCACACTAACGCCGTAAACAGAAGTCGATGATTTTGATTAATAAAAATATTTCTTGACTACTTCGGAATGTCTATGTTGTAGAAAGTAAATACTTTTATGGTGTTGTGTGTTTGATGAAAGCGATTGGTTACAAGTATGTTTTATGGCGAAATAAAATTTATTTTTCTGTATGTGTCAGTTTGTGGGGAAATGAAAATAGATTCGCGGTTTTAATTGGATTGTGACTGTGCTGTTTTGATGTGCGCTTCGACATGAAGACTTGACGCTGAACATCAACTCGATTCACTAAATATACCCATTGCAAAATTTGTCACTGGCGTGCAAAGGGTTAGGAACATTTTAATACAGCTCCATATACGGGTTGTTTTGTTGTGAGGACAATCATGTGATGACTCAGCACTTTTCGTTAGCAAAGTAGATTGATCTGTGTGTGAGATTTGAGAGTCGTGACTAGAAAACATATGTACTCTGTTGTTGGAGTAGCTGGTTTATTGCTATGACATTACCAGAATCCTCGGTAATTGAGTATGCTTTTTATTCACGAAGGTTTACGCGGCTCCGTTGTAATAAATTTGTGACAACTAAATTCGGATGGATACCGCAATTGTGTTGGACTTACACATGGTATTCGCATACTGTCAACATACAAACTTTTGTGTAAACAGCTCTGATGTTTCTGTAAGGACTAGGACTGTGTTGAACTATTTGATTATTAAGATACATGAACGACCATTCAGACAATAAAGTTATTATGATATCGAAACAGTTTAAAATCGCCACCAATCATTGTACAGGTTCGTAGCATGAGAATATCGAATATTTTCGTGTGCCATGAATATCTTTCATATACACTTAGTATGAAATGAGATGCGTGGAATAATAATTAGTGTCCTACAAAAGTAAAACTTGTGTTTGATTGCATACTTTTTTATCATTGTTTGTTGTGGTTTTGAAAGACGGGTGAGTTTACATTGAAATATAGTAAGGGGAACAACTCAAGTAAAAATTTTACTCGTTTGAAAATCGACTCGTTTGAAAATACCGATCAATGGAGTATGAGTATCAATATGAGTGATATATTATTTTTTGCGATATGCGCCAATCTTCTAAGCATAACTTGTCAAAAATTTATCATGTAATAGTAAAGTCGGTTGTTACGAATTCGAAACAAATGTACTTCGATTATCGCGATGATGTAAATTACGACCAACGGAGTATTTCGAAGTGGTATGTTCAGCAATCGCTAAATGACAAAAATATCGAACTGTACATACAACTCGGTTAGGTAAACGATACAGTTACAAATCGGATGTAAGCCTGATTCACAGATGACAGCCTGATGATGTGAAGCTCAACTACTCCAGTGTGTTTATTGCAAAGTATTTGACACAACCAAAATATTGAATGAAGACCCACACCTCGGTTTCATTACCAAGCGAGTAAAAATTGTTTTCTGTGTCTTGGTTGTTGTAAATAATTATTCGGTATGATATTAGTTGAGTGTGTGACAATTCGTATCAGTCGAGGTTGAATATTTAACCATATCGAAATGAATTCAGAACACATGAAGTATACATTGATCACAATAGAATCGATGAGAATGTTAACCACATAGAGTGTGTTAGTGTGACAGTCATTTCCAATAGGGTTTGTTTCGATCGGTATTAATTCCATGTCATACAAAAAACATGAAACCATTGTACAGTTTCGTAGTATGGGAAAATCGAGTAAGGTTGATTATTTTTTGTGTGAGGGAAATATCTTGTACTGATATTGCACACTGGTTTCGTTACCCAAGTGAGTGAAAATTGTTTTTGGCTGGACAGAAATGAATTGTATTTAGAAAAAAACGACCCACACCGATTAAGCGACGCTGTTTAATATCCAATGAGTGAGTGAAATTTCTTAGGGGTATGATTTAGTTAGTTAATTGCCGTCGATTCAATCACATACAAGTATATGGTCTTTTAGTGACTGAGTATTGTGACGACATTTACTTTGACGAATGACAATGGAAAAATTTCCAATTTTTCTGACCGTGTGCGTTGCACAAATAGTTCTATTATGCCATCAGTGAACATCATACAAATTGACAACGACTTTCAGTAGTTAGTTTAGATGATGACAATTATTCTGGAGGTTCAAATCGATATCACTACTATGAACAGCAATACAAATACAATTTTGTAGATTTCAGTGTAGCACATACTGTGATTTTTTATTGATATGAGTTTTGTATTAACCAAGTCTGTTGAATAGGATGTATCCAACAAGCATACCTCTATTTACTTGTGTGCTGATCAAAGTCTTAGAGTGTGACCTCGTAATGTTTTTACATTTCACGCATTTTCGACAGAGAGTGTGAACAGAGTTTAACACGGATTAAATGACGCCACCCTGGAGCCCAAAGTGATATTTTCGTACTGCGTAATGTGCGTAGGTTCCAATTCAATGTCGCAGATTCCGATAATAAAGTATTTTACCGGTTGTTAATCAACAAACAAAATTGTTGTTTCATCTTTAGTCTTGGTTACTGGAAACAATTAGGCTACATTTGTAAAATATTTTCTGATATCCGCGATACGCGATACATTTCAGACACGCATAGTTTTACAACTCAATATGTTAATAACAACGGTACTGAAAAGTTTGTTGCTGTCATAATAACCTTTACCACAACGCCGGGTCTAATTAACGCGAATAATTTATTAATCAAGTCATGATCAACTACAAAAAAGACGAGTTGGCGGTATATGACTACAACCAAACTTGACATTGATTTTAGATTGTATGTACTCGCATAATCTTGTCTACGTTCCATACGGCTACTGTTGAGTTGATTGGGTGAGGTAAAAACGGATTTACTTGACAAGGTTTTTCCTTGTTGACTCTTTGGAGTATGGTAAGATGTTAAAATGTCGAGACGTAATAGTATTTCCGTTAACTCAATTGCAACAAAAATAACCAGACAGCTTGTTCAAGGTTTCGACAAAGTAGATTGAAATATTTCGATTTAACTCATCGCGTCGCAACTAGATCGTGGTATGCACAAGTGGTTGTCAAGTTAGAAATATTTAGGTGTTATTTCATTGACTGACTCGATTGTGTGTAGTAACACATTAAAATATCGCGATAGCATAGTGATATTATTTACTGAAACTCTATTTGACAAACGGAAAACTCAGCCGTGAATAGAGTTGTAAGGTTTCATTACTTGTTTCAAATCAATATGTAGATAATCTCTAAATATGACCGGATTGAAAGTTGGTAGTCATGTTTGTCAATTTATTTCAATTCAGACTATGTCAAAGTCCAAATATTTCATTTTGGATTATCTGAATTTACCTTTAGTACATCCCGCGAATGGATTCCGACACCGCACTATAACATTTTTGATAATAAGGACTCAAGGATTTTCAATTAACAATACCTGGATTTTTTGGTAATGCTAGAGTTGGCAAATGATTAGTTGCGTGTTTTTGTTAAGCGTTTGGTTTCTCAGTATTGAATATAATTATTGTATGTGCATACTTGTGATTCTTGATTCTCATTGAGATAGTTGGTATTGATTCTATAGGTGTGAAACAGCGGCGCGGAGTGTGTGAATAATCCGATGCGGCCGAATGTTGGCGTCAGTAATATTCAGGTTACGATCGAATCAAGGTTACGATCGAATCAAGAGATCACGTTAAAAAGATTTCTCAAGAGAATTAGAGTTGTACCGAATTAACACATTCAGATACGAATCAACTTGAGTTGTGTAGTAAGTTTAATTTCAAGTTGACAAATTGACACATTGCTTGAATATTCTCGTGATTCTTATCATGCAACTAAAGTCAACCACTGTTCCGAAGTGTCAAAACATATAGCGACCACCAGGAAGTGTCAAATTGTTGGTTTTCGAATCACCGTCTGCGACGGCTCTGTGACAAACTAATTACCGAAATATTACCTTGTGCGCGATCGGTATGTCTGTAACACCAGATCATGAGGGATCGCTATGTCTGAAGCAATATCCTGTGAGCGGTCGTAGGATTTTAAAATTATTTCACAGCTTTTTGAATAAGAGTTAACTTCGCAAAGGATTAGGGTTAGAGCAGATATAAGTGAGAATTTGTCGGTATTCGAATCACCGTCTGCGACGGTTCTGTTATTCGTTACTTATTAAATCTTACCAGCGAAATCAAGTTATGTGACAAACTGATGACTAAAATTTCACCGAGTGAGCGATCGGGATGCCTGTGACACCAAGTCGCGAAAGATGGCTACGTCCGAGACATTATGATATCAGCGATCGCGGGGTTCGTAATATATTTCGCACCTATTTGAAGTGTTAGTTTGTGAGCGTGGTTATTGTTGGTATTCGAATCACCGTCTACGCCGGCTCTGTGACCGATTAATCACCAAATAATTACTTGTGCGTGATTCCCACCTCTGTAACACCAAGCCACGAGAGATGGTTATGTCTGATGTGTTATCATGTGAGCACTCGTAGGATTTTACAAATAATTCACACCTTTTGACGTGATAGAATGTGAACGCGGCTATTGTTGGTATTCGAATCGCCGTCTACGCCGGCTCTGTGGTAAACTAATTACAAAAATATTACGTTGCAAGTGATTCCAAGATTTAGCAAACTATTTCACACCCTTTTTGCTGAAAGTACGACATGTCGCCGCGCCTATTTCAACTACATTAGCATACGACCACGCCCATAGGAATAACAATATATCGAAGTCGCACTCACTGTGAACGTTGTGATTACCTCAAATTGGTCATATATAATAATTTGGGATATACACATCAACTAAGAACCAATCACGTGACTATTTACCATGCCTGATACATATTCAACACCTTGCGAGAGATGCCTATACCAGAAAGGGCGATTCACGACCGCACCCATAAGAACACATGGCGAATCACCAGAGACTCCGTAAGAATACATGACAGGCGAATCACCACCACAGCCTATATCAAAAAAGGCGAATCACCACCACGAGTTTTCACGGCGAATCACCACCGCGGCCTATACCTGAAAAGGCGAATCACGGCCGCACCCATAAGAACACATGGCGAATCACCGCCGAGAGGGGGTCTAAAAAGGCGAGTCAGCACCCCGGGTTTCCAGGCGAATCACCGCCGCACCAATAAGAGCCCCATGCAAAAAAGCGCACACCCATAGCGATCGTATACACTAATCACGTAACCAAACCTACGGAATGACGAAAATCATTGGCAAGACACCTACAACAACGCGAGTGCATCCGGTTGCCACTTCGGAAGCTCTGCAGAACTCCACGGATGACGGCGGGGGCGGCATCGGAACGGACTACCGAAATCTGGACCACAGCCATAAGGTAGGTACCGAAACGCCCATTTTGTATTCACCAGGAGACGACAAGGACGACGCATCCACGAGTAGTGCCGAGCTGATGACCATTACCTTGACGTCAACGATCGTTGACGCATCGCCACTCTCTGGGCTGAAAAACCAGGGATTGGCAACATCCGTACCTTAATATTCCCGACTATCTAGAACCGCCGTGGGAAGACTACCGCAGATTCCGTTGACTACAACTATACTCGATGGCTGCACGAACTGGTGATGATGAAAGGTGGATATAAGGTAAGAGGAATATCCTTGATCGATAGGATGATTATGGAAGGTGCGAACTATTACCTACCATGGAACCAGTGGCTGTGATAATGGCGGTAACAGGGTTGATAGCTCTGGTGATCGTAATATGGATAGGTTATATAAAATGTCGCCAACGTAGAACCTTTTAAGTCGTATTTGGAACACGAGGCGACGAAACCGAGCAAGTCAATGGATGGCGATAATAGTAATACGAAAAACAACGGAGAACGACAGAATCTGAAGGTAAGAGAATGGGTCAAAGAGTAAGTTTGTAAATACAGGATATGCGTAGTTTGTATAGGGAAGTAGTTAAGTGTGATGTTATAATTTTGGTTAATCGTTAAGTAACTTTGTGATAGGTTTAGGGCGTACAAAAAATCAAGTGAAGTATTTTACGTAATGGGCGTAATTGGAAAAAACTGAAAACTCGTAACTAGATTTTTGGCTGAGTAATGGTAAGCTGATTAAGTCACGTAGAAAAATTAAGTACGGTGTAGCATTGCTTATAATAGGTATCAAGTGAAGTATTTTACGTAATGGGCGTAAATGGAAAAAACTGAAACCGTGTAACTAGAAATATGCTGAGTCATGAAATATCAATGAAGTGTAGTATTCAACGTAATGTGAGTAAATAGAAAAAACTGAAACCTCGGAACTAGGAATATGCTGAGTCATGAAATCTAAATTCGAGAGAAATGTAAAAGAAAAAGGTTGATGTGTAAAAATACTTAGTCAATAAAGTGATCACCATGAACGGGTAATGTTGGTGTATAGTTCATAGTTCCAATGAATCTATGCCTTTCACAGCAGAAACTGACGCTTCAGATTTTGCAATCGCTGCAAACTTGAATCAGGAAGGGCGCCCCGTTGCATTTCACTAGCGCACCCTATCGCCAGGCGAGCAACGACATTCGGCTGTTGAAAAGGAAGCATATGCCATGGTCGAAGCGCTGCGGAAGTGGAGGCATTTGCTCACCGGATGCATTTTACATTGTTCACTGACCAGAAAAGTGTCTCGTTCATGTTTGACAATCGACACACCAGCAAAATCAAGAACGACAAAATCGCTCGTTGGCGATTGGAACTAATGACGTTTAGCTGTACTGTCATTCATCGGCCCGGCGTGGAAAATGTCGGCCCCGACGCTCTAACGCGCGCCCATTGCGGATACATGGAGAAACACCAATTGCGCGATCTACTTTAACACTTTACGGAATATGTCATATGTCTCTGTGAAGTATTACTCAGGAAGTATAGCTGTCCAATATTAGGTTGTAGCTGCCTGGTACTTAACTGAGAGACTATCCTGGTCGTGATAGTTCTTCGTACGATATATTGTTCATACACAGTTTATTCAAACGTTGCAGTATGGGTTTACATGAATCTCGCTCGAGTCAGCTTAAACATGCGCTTATAAAGACTCGACATAATGGCAATAGGAAGTCATATTGGTATCCGAATATGAGCGTGAAATACACATTGTTGTCAGATACCATCTACAGCTACACTACACATTTCACTCTGTCACCCCGCGTGACCCGCATGTCTCACTTCGTACGAGTCAAGAATTTGCCATTCTCTATGTCAGAGATACGTACCATGACCTCACAGTGCGCGGAGTGTCAACAAATCAAACCTCAGTTTATTCGCTCTGACGAGGAGAAACTAATCAAGGCGACTCAACCCTTCGAACGTCTCAGCCTCGATTTCAAGGGTCCGTTACCCAGCGTTACGAAAAACAGGTATTTCCTCACTATCGTCGACGAACATTCACGATTTCCGTTTGCATTTCCCTACGCAGACATGTTTGCGAAGACGGTTATCAAATGCTTAACGACACTGTTTTCTGTATTTGGGATGAGTTCATACATACATTCCGACCGATGGTCGTCTTTCCAGTCTTACGAACTCAAATCTTGGCTCAACTCTAAAGGGGTTTCTACAAGCAGGACAACTAGCTACAACCCTCGTGGAAACGGACAATGTGAAAAGTACAACGGCGTGATCTGGAAGGCGATTCAATGCTCATCGAAATCCCGACGACTTCCTCTAGGTCATTGGGAGGATGAGCTATTGGACGCTCTACATTCAATTCGGTCGTTGCTCTGCACATCGACAAATTGCACTCCTCATGAGAGAATGTTTCATCACTCTCGCCGCTCGACAAATGGCACCTCCATTCCGTCATGGCTGAAACCAGGTCCTATCTATGTCAAGCGACATGTACGCAATAAGGACGAACCTTTGGTGGATGAGGCGGAGCTCCTCGAGACAAACCCTGCTTACGCCCATGTCAGACTTAACGACGGCAGGGAAACTACCGGAGGTGGTCAGTAACGAAGTACTTCTACTTTTTAGAAGTACTCAAGTAGTTTTCCTCTACTTCTGGTACTTACTCAAGTAGATCGGATTTTCTCTACTTCTACTTCTACTTCGTAAAATTTTGTGATCTACTTACTTACTTTTCGCTAGTTTCAGTTTGTCAAGTAGAAGTAGTTTAATCCCCCAATGCGAAAAATATATAGCCTGATGAATTTCTGGGCTGTTTTCACGAAGTACCAACATTTAAAACATTTAATATTCATAAAAGTCAAGTAAAGCCCAGAAATGTTGTTGCGCTTCGCGCGCAGTAGGTATGGAGTGACATACATAATTGAATAGTATATTCATATATTGAAATGAACCCGAATATTTTCGGCTAACATTCGTCAGGGGGAATCGTCAGCATCTAGTAGAAAATTGGAAAGAACGTTGAATATCAATCGTATCACAAGAAATGACGTTACCAGCAGGAAATTTCGAATGAGAGAGCGTACAATGTACTATTTTCAAGTGGTACACGAAGTGTTGACAGAGTTTGGGTTGGTGTATTTTGATAAAAGTGACATATATGTTTCACGAAAGTATCAGTGAATATAATTTAGGTACCGGATTGCTTATGGTTCCGCTCAAACCGCACTGTCGCCCATATCAAATATTTCATTACAGTAAATATGGCCCACCATAACGTTTGAAACTGCAGTTTCGAAATCTAGCAATTACCTATCCTATCGTTATCTACTAGCCCATGGCGTGTCCTGCTTACCTGGAAAATCAGGCTTGTTGGAACGCTACACCTGTTTTAGCAGATCACCTTTTGAAGCTTTATGGACAAAAGACAGGAAATAAATTTTCCGCTTTTTAGAAGTGATATTTGTTTTTTATTTTCAATTCCGATATGATATTCGGTGTATCATACTTTGAGTTCTAATTACTTTCAATTCATTCGTCTGCAGAACATGCATATTGAAACATAAAAGCAAGTGTGATAATGCCTCTATTTTCCGAAAATAAAGCTACACTAAATATAAATTTTACGATCCAAAATATGTGTAATTAACGTATACTAATTGCCAAGTTCTCCGTATTGGTCTTCGCCTGAACTTGGAGCCTTGTTATATGGGGTAGGGAGCCATGCCATGATATTCTCTAAAACGTGGTCTTCTAGTGAAGGGTTAGTATCGCATTGTCATATCAATACTATAATTTGCATCCCACGATGGGAAAGAATGCTTATTCTGCCTAAAACTGATACCTCCTGGGATGCATCAATGCGAATTAAGCTCTCTGCACTTCCCGCATAGCTCAATTTGCAGCTATGGACAGTCGATGCGAACGAATTAAAACTGTTTTTAAAACTACTTACTTACTTGAGTAGATTTAAAGTCAGTCAATTCTACTTCTACTTCAAGTAGTTTTTGGTTGCTTATGAAAGAAGTACTCCTACTTGTACTTGAGTAGATTTTTTCTTCGCTACTTCTACTTCTACTTGAGTAGCTTTATTGACTACTTTGACCACCTCTGGAAACTACGGTATCAGTTCGGGATATTTCACCGCGCAATAGCACCGACGTAACCAGCAGGGCTGAATTCAGTAACCGCAGCCCGAGTATAGATTGTTTTGGTGGACAAATCTCTAACGAAGACGCCACGGTTCGTGATGCGGTCATTGCCACTAGCACCGACGAAGGAAATAACGAAAGTTTGCAACCGAACATTGAACGTGAAAGATCACCGCTTCGTCGTTCAACGCGTATTCGGAAAGCCGTAGATCGATATGGCGCAGTACCCCATTATTGACAATGTATCACACACTTTGTTTCGCTAATATTTTACGGGGGGAGAATGTAGCATTCCTTATCTGTACTTTCCATCATTAGTTAATTGATTCACGTTGATTACGATCACTCTCCTTACCTAGTGATGTGAGTAGGTAATCCGTTGTCAGTTGTTCTAGGGGTTGGGTCTTGTGTTATCGTATTTGAACTGTTCCTATGCTGTGTATCTTCTTTGCCGTCTGTTGCAGAATAAGTTTAATAAAGCCTATCTCTAGGTCAGAACATAAGGCATGAGAAACGGACTGAAAACCATGACATTTTGATTGAAAGTCGGTCAATTCTGAACAACCCTAATGTACGTAGAAAAGCCGTTGAATTGAGTCAACACAAAAACCGAGTTTCTACCAACCTGCCGAGCTCTCCAACCAACCAAATCAGATTAGTTTTTCTACGTCTCTTGTCTGTTCCTCGTTGCTGGGTATATTATTCAAGTGTATTACGACAAACATTTGCATTTTTGTGATAGCAATAATTGAATCATTAGAATTTGTCGTTGTACTGGAGAACAAAATAGGTCTACCACATTCCTGGGATGGCCTGTTTAATCCTGGGATGGCCTGTTCTCATTTAAACAATTTATTTTTTCAGACCTGGGGTCTCCAACTCGAAATAAGTAGCGGGCCCCTTTCGTAACATGATATTCTGTATCTTAGTAGCACCTTTTATCAAAGGTGAAAAGGTACTACATCAATATACGGTTTTGTTGCTGTTGCGTACTAGACATTGTTAAAATTATTCATTGTTTGGAATAAATGAAAATGCAACGAATAAGTGATATGGCGAAGGCATGGTGTTTTTACTGCAGTAGGACCAGGCATTTGATAGTGAAGAACGGTATTATTGAGCGTGGGGTTACATCATTGTTGGGATGTCGATTAACAATTTTTAAAGTGGATTTATTTCAAGCATTTAGAAATACAATAATCACATGTATTTTCCCGTCGTCTTAATCCCGGACTTGGAAGTTAAAAAGCCACCGGCCTAGACATTATGATAAAGGTAGCGCATATAAGTGAGGGAATGTTGTAAATTACTGATCATCGGGCTGCAAAATTACCTCGGTGTACGTCCTGGTCACTGTTAAAGTCACGTCGATGTCGAATCATTCGCATCCGTCTCTTCTCTTTTGTGCGTGGGTTGTAGTCGTCGTCAAATACAATTTCAAGCGAATGATTGTGGCATTGAGCGAGGGGAAAGTAATCAGGGAGATCTTGAAGAACATATGGAAACTCAAATTATATCGAATATTTTGAAATACAGTATCAGATGTGCCTTCCTGGAATCTGAAACTATGTCGCCATCAAACAATCAAATTCCCCATGGAAAAATGGTTAGATATACTGGCATATTTTTGCCCGACCATGACTGTGTATTTTGCGTGATGACTGTGATGAATACACGATACACAATAACGATATCTTACATCATTTCCCCTCACGACAAGTGACCAACTATCATGGTTATTTATATATCCTGCTATCAGTCGTGGTTAACGCTGTTTAGTTCATATGGAGCAGCCATACATTATATTCAGGTTCTGCTGAACAAGTCGCTACGAAACGATATTTTTGATTAGATTAAAATAACGGTATTTTGCGATTTTAGTTTAATGAAATCTGTAATGAAAATTAGTTACATCTCTTAGTTCTTATTGATACTAATCAAATCGAGAAAATGCTTCAAAAAGACAGAAAAAAAGTGTTGTGATGTGGCAGGCCAGTTGGAATTCATTAAGTTTAGTAGACTGAGTATAACTGACTGCACATATTTTTTCGAATGTATTTCATGATTAGTTAGCATGGATTTAAACGTACACTTTACTAGAATTAACTCAGGCTTTACTGCACTGCCTGAAGCGTACCGCCATTAACGTGTGCCCCATTTTGGATGGAGAGTGTATCATTTCACATCACTTTGCACCTATTGCGTTCTGCATATACCTTAAACTTCATTAGTTTAAGGCAGAGGTCTCAAACACGCGGCCCGCGGGCCGCATGCGGCCCGCCAGAGCATTTTGTGCGGCCCGCGACGGCTGTTTGAAATTTCAAGTAATAAACAATATATTTAAGTGCCATATATATCTTTTTTAGATATAAGAACTTAAAGTTCACGCAAACACGACTATAAAAATCACCGAAATCCCAACAAACATCACCATCACATCACTTTTAAAAGCTATACCATGCGGTAGAAGATCAGCTATTACGTCATATTTCTAGTTCATGATGATAAAACATGACTCGTTGATGATTCGCGACTGAAAATTGTGATTTGGTTTGGTGCAACCTTCTCGTAAACTTACTTGATTTCGGATTGACTCGGTGATTAAAAAAATGACTCGAGTTGAGTCTGGTGAAACGCTGAAATCGGAGAGGGACTTGCGACTCGGAATGGTGACTTTGTAATCTTACGCACGCATCAATCTATGCAACTTTCATGGGCAATAGTAATATATCAAAAGGTCGTAGCTTGCGTTGCGTAGGGTATATACTTAATCTGGTAAGTATGGCAACCATGGGTATTCTGTGACCCCCGTGACGTATATAGTTGGTTACATGATGCATGTTGTTTTTTCTCTTCATCCATGTTATTATCGGTGACGAGTAAGGTGGTAGTATACGCTCTACAGCGGTAACTCCAACGAATTCTTAGTCGATTAGACATTTCTATTCGAGTGGTTCTTAACCAGGGTCCGTAGACCCCATTGGGGTACGAAGCACCACATCAGGGAGTAGGAGATGCCCTGTAGAATTTGTATACCGATATGCTTTGGAATATTTTTTTTGCCAATTTATTCAACTAGAACAGTGGTTCCCAACCTTTTTATCCTAATTTCACACTTCCGATTTATTACGAGCCTTCATTCTCCACCTAAAAACTCTATATTCATATCTACCCTTTAAAGTACTAAAGTGGTGATTGTTAAGATCCCCGGAAGTGATCAGCACACAATAAAATTAACGCAGCGGTGAACTGGTCACCGTAAACGCACGTCCGTAAATATATGTATCCACCCCGGCGCGCAGCCAGCAGAAAATTTGAAAATTTTCCAAATGTTGCGGGGTAGCAGCAATTTACATACGTAAATACCGAATAATATATGGGTCAGATAAACTTCCTGACGTTGACGAACTCATGCGTGCGATACATATATATATAAGCCGCCGTAAACTACACTTTCGCACAATACTGAAAGAACTTGAAATAACATAAATATGTATAATATCCTTTGTAACGAGTCCGGATGTGCTATTAATTAGAGAGTTCACGATCTCCCTTGAATACATGTTCAGCAATATGAGCTCTTATTACAACGAATCAGAATTTTTCTATCACTCCGTTTCGTGACCGATGATGGTGTAGCCTACAAATGAATAAAAACATGTCTGGAGATCGCGTGTCGCTATCCAGGCAATTCTCGCTAATTGGAGGCACTGATAATATCAATCGCTACATTGCAAATGAGCTATGAAGTATTCGGTCGGCATTTCTAAACGACATTTAATAAAGGACAATATTACTGTATAGATTTTTCCATAAGTGAGTCTATTCCCCACCAAAAATCCCGAAATTCCCCACCAGTGGGGAATTCCCCACCGTTTGGGAACCACTGAACTAGAAAATAGTATTCGCGCTGCGCGCGATTTTGTGAATGGGCTTTCTGATTTACCATCAGAAATTGTGTTGAAAACGGACAAGGGCTACGAGAAGTCTTATTGGAAGCACAAGGGGTACACGATCACTAAAAAGTTTATGAAGCATTGCTATTACTATGGCTCAATGAGTGTAGTATTTAGGGTGTTATTGATATATCGAAGGCAAAATCTTACGCTTATTTAATTTGTGTTTGGCAATGACAGTAACAATAGCCTATACTTATTACTTACCATTAGGCTACACCGCTCAAAAGCTCTGATATCAGTAGATCAATCATCAGTAGATTTTAAAATAGACTACATCAAGTTGTTGCTCGTCATAGGTCCACCAGTTGCAATATTATAATGAGACAGTTTTACGATAATGATGCATCCTCTCACATGATGTCTATACCTCGTTAATTAAAAAAAAATTGCCCAGCACAAAAACAATTTTATTCAAATATTTGAAAATGTGATTTTTTCCGTGTCAAGCGTTAATTGCATTTCCACGATGTTTGTGGAATGCTTGTCTGCAACGTCCCGTCAAATAAGGCCATTAAATATCCCTATAATTGATGTTGCGGCCCGCGGCGTCATCAAAACTATGACATTGGCCCGCGAGCACATTTGAGTTTGAGACCTCTGGTTTAAGGTTTCCGCTCTATACCTACATCTTCAATGCAAGTTGTGCATTAGGCCTGCTCTGCAGACTTGGGCAAACTACTGGGCTTTCAAAATGCTCAACAATGACAATGACTATAACTATAAATAAAGATATTTAAAAATGCGAACTAATCAACTCCTTCGAATAAATGTGTAGTTAATGTGTTATGAGGTAGATTGTTGTTAGTGTGATTCAGTGAAAATTGGGATTTCAACGAATGCTTGCAGATTAGCGTAAGGGTTCCCTGGTCATTAAAGGTTAAAAACCATACTAAACAAGATTTAATTCCACAGGGCAACTCATCAATAATTATTTTATCGGAAATAGTAGACAAAGAATCGGCATTTCAAAACGACGCGGTTTCGAGTTTGAAATGAGAGGGAATTCGACCACAAAAATCCACTCGTTTGTTACGCCACTGTTAGTAGTAATGACTCTTACCTAGCAATGGCGGCTCGGACATCAAATAACAGAACACCGGTATCATGATTCACGACAAACGACGACATGATATCATGATATGCAATAATGTTGCTAATTATCAAGGCCAAGCTCGACTTTCTTGTGTTTAATGCGTACCTAGTGCTAGATTAGGTTATATATTGAGCATCGGGCCTAGTGTGTTTTATTTCTTCAAGACAGAAATAGATCATATCTAACAATGTTTTATACATAAAGAATGTTTCATACATAAGAATAGGACATGATCTATTTCTGTCCCAAAGAAATAGAATACACAAGGCCCGATTTTGACACAAATCTCCTGACTGAACATCTTCCGTTGAACGCGGTATCTAAACCACATTGGCGTGTACGACATATTTCGTTCATAAAATCGACTGACAACTATATAAAGTTCGATCTCTGCGTGACTGCTGGAGCGTGAATCCCCCGTGGAAATTCCAATAAGTTGCAGCTGCATTACGGTGGCGTTCTGAAGAAAATGGCTGCGGTCAAAATTTTTGTCGTTCTGCCCTTCAATTTGAGACAACATCATTTTTAGAGTGCAGTGCTCCTTTAAGTTTGATTCAAATTTGCCCGTCTCGAACATGACGATGTTGACAGAATCAAGAATAGACGGAATATAATAGAGGCAATACATTACGTATGGAGGAAGTACTAAACTAATATAGATTATCATAAGTTTGTAGTTAGTGAGTATCGGTATATGTCAGATTTTCGTGCGTAATTCGTCACTAATTCATGCGTATCATATTATCATCCACATTTCAACAGGTCGCTGATTACGAAAACATTTAATAAGTGACGTCGATTTTGTTACTCCTAATTGAGTCGAGGATGAGTCTGTTGTACTCGTTCACCGTGGGATTAATCGTAGCTGTTACAAGTATAAAATGTGAGTTATAATGTCCGTGTGAACTGTTTATAAAGTTTTAGGTTTAAAAATAGAAGGCAGCCAAGCGAATTACTCACTACAAGTGTTATATTTCGTATAAGATATTGCGATCTGTGTATTGAACAGGCACCGTATCGAAACGTTTCTCCATATCGTATTTGCTAAGTGAACAGCATCACACCAGTCTTAATATTAGAAGGATTATCTTGAATTTAAACAACAGATCGGCGATCACTTAGTTGATCAATCATATCCAAATAAAACGATTTTTCAGTGCTTTGTATAACATTGTTATATGTTTCTATCGATATAACTTTTTTCAGGCCGCACCTGTCCAAGAGAAGAGTTTGAATGTGACAATGGGACATGTAACCCTAATTCATGGTTCTGCGATGGAGCTGAAGACTGCAGGTAATATCGCTAATCGGCGATTCTTTGCGCGTTTTGAAAACCATCTTATCGATTTTGGTCCCCAAGCTGGTTTGATGTTGGGCAACGATAATGATCGTTTTAATCAGTGGTACGTAGCAAGAGAATAGACAGGATGAGACGGACTCATCTCATCTCATTTGCGTCTAGATTTATAATTTAACTGACTGATGAGCAGAGGTGGTCACTAACGAAGTACTTCTACTTTTTCGAAGTACTCAAGTAGATTTCCTCTACTTCTGGTACTTACTCGAGTCGATCCTTTTTTCGCTACTTCTACTTCTACTTCGTAATATTTTGGGAACTACTTACTTACTTCTCGTTATTTTCAGTGTGTCTAGTAGAAGTAGTTTAATCCTCCAATAAGAAAGATAGCCTATGGAATTTCGGGACTGTTTTCGCGTAGTATCAACAGTTGATTTTCATAAAAGTTGAGTAAAGCCCAGAATTTCCGTCGCGCGTCGCGCTCAGTGGATACGGAGTAATCATTAGGATTTCTCGAGAGTATGGGTGAATATAATTTAGGTTGAGGGTTGACGGGGTTCTGTTCACATCGGATTGTCGCCCTTCGTCCGTATGAAATATTTTATCACAGTATATATGGCTCATCATAACGTTTGACAACGATGTTTCGCGATCTGGAATTTACTTATCATATCATAAACTAGCAGTCCATGGCGTGTCTTAATCTTGAAAAGTGGACTTTTTTTTAGTTATAGAGCTGTTTTAGCATACAACCTTTGAAACTTTCTGGACTAAAGACATGAACTACATTTCCCGCTTTTACGAGTAGTATTTATATTTCACTTTCAATTTCCCGTATCATATACTTTGAATTCTAATAACTATCAGTTCTTTTGTCTGGATAACATACATGTTGAAGTATAAAAGCAAGTGTAGTAATGCCTTTAATCATGTCTGCGATGTGTTCGGACTGGGTTACCGCTGGGAAATCGTTCCTTGGATATGTTTGTACTGCAATTGACTCTATAGTGAATATAGCGACTTATTTAAACATGAGACTGACATCCACATTTCAAACATGAGGCTGACCTTATTTCAAACAAATCTGACCTTATTTCAAACAAATCGAACCAACCCTCCTCAATATACCAACATATCTGGTGTCGGGATTGCCGACCATCTCATATCCCCCTCCGTAAGTTGGCTATACAGTGCGGTAAACAGTATTCCAAAGATAGGTTGGCACTGTACTCCACTACAATTGATGTAAATTAGTATTGTTACTTCAAACAACAACGCCACCGCATCTCTATTCTCTTCTTTCTGCGATTCACAACACTCAACAAAATATCGCCCAGCCAGCCAAATACGACTGAAGCACACGATGAAAGACCAGCCGTCAGCACCTGTAGCGTATGCAGCCGGGGTCGGGAACCTTTTTCGTCCGAAGAGCCATATTGACCCTATATTCTCCATTTTAACTCCCAAAGAGCCATACATGCCAAACAACTGCTACGTCACAATTGAAAAATTGTGACGTCATGCTAGGGCAAATTCGAAATCGCTACATGGGATACGTCGTTTGCATTGTAAATTTTTTCTGTAAAAGCTGTTTCTAATCATGCTGGCTGCCTTATTTGAGTAATGAGTAGGTTTGTCTTGATGCTATTCTTAAATGCGTGTACCCATGATGACGTACGTAGGTGGAGCCAAACATGGTCACTATACAGCAGTATACATACCCACTGTAATGTGTGATACGTCAGTGACGTCGGGTCAGGGGAAGCAAGTGAGGCAGGGCCTCACCTGTCTACTAGATTTTGAATATTTTTACTACCAAATCACGCAACTTGACTATTTTTTGTTCAAAAGTAAAACGGGAAACGAGAGGTAAGGCATAGGTGAGACACGGCCGGGCCATGCCTACCTGTGATAGCGCAATTCATCGTAATATCTTAGAATTTATGATAACTGATATTAATCGAATACAATTGTCGCAGTGATTCCGATTCGACGTCTCAATTCTCAAAATATTCGGCGGTAACATAACGTAGCGTCATACGCCTACATTTCTACAGCGACTACAAAGCTACGTTATCAATCAAGAACGTGGATAACTATGGCGTTGTTTACAATTTGAATTTGTAATTGTGAATGTCACTTCTACAGCAGTTCCTTTCTACCCTCAGATCAGGAAGACAATGTGTATTTGAAAGCTGTATTGTGATACAGGTGCCGCCATGGCTCTTAACCTCTTTGACCAATCAATGTATCGTGAAATCCAGGATTTCGTGGCGGGTACATCGAATTCGGGAGTGATATTGGTCGTGAGCGCGACAGCAACTTAAATTTGACGAATTTCAAAAGAGGGTCCGAGCCCCTAACCCTGAATACGCTACTGTATTAACCTCTAAAAAACATGTTTATACTGCAACAAGAATAATTATATTGGTGGTGCTGAAGATTTAATAACAAGTTGTTACAATATTGATAAACTAAAATAAAAATTTCGCACAAATGGCCCAAAAGAGCCAAATATGGCTCCCGAGCCATAGGTTCCCGACCACTGGTATTCAGTTAAGAATATTTCAACTCTATACGTCCCGTGTCACGCTATACGCCAGGCTCGCGAAAAACAAGATAACGCTTCTTCGTACGTGACCTGTCTGTATCGCAGACGTTTTCGGCTATGTTCAAACCGCTACGCTTTCCGCTATATGCGTCCTGTCTGGCTAGGCCTTAAGCATTCGTCTGCATCATGGGATGAAAATGATAGCATTGATATTGGAATGCGATACTAATCGTCTGTTTACTCGAACACCCGGATTGAGAAAATATCATGGTATGGCGCCCTTCCCTATATTATAAGGCCTGTAGCTTGGTCTAACAGCAACACGGAGAAATGGTGTCGGATACGGTGTCAACACTTTGCGCGATTAGTAAACGTTAAAAAAATATGTTAGATCGAAAAATGCAGTATATATATATAGTGTAGCTTTATTTCTAAAAATAGAGGCATCACTACACTTGCTTTTATATTTCAACACGTATGTTCTTCAGATAAAAACGTTCCTGAAATCATATATTAGTCTACTGTGTGCGAAGCGCGATAATTCTGGGCTTCACTCAACGTTTATGAAAATTAAATGTTGATACTCAGTGAAAACAGCCCCGAAATGATTGGAGGAATAAACTACTTCTTCTTGACAAACTGAACATAGCGAAAAAGTAGCGGAAAACTCGAGTATTTCAAAAAAGTATAAGTAGACTTCGTTGCTGACCAACTCTGGTAATAGTAGGCTACTATTAAATTCACTGTATTAACCAGTCTTATAAGGACGACGTTTACGCATTCTAAAGCATTAATGGACAGCGTTCGCAAGTTTGCAGTTGCCGTTATTTGTGTGAATTGGATATGTCATTTTCCAGTGGCGTTAGTAAATCACGCAGATTTTTCGCCTAAACTATGCTTGATACTTGTAGCAGATTTTTCGCCTAAAATATGCTTGATACTTGTAGCAACTCCACGGCGCGTGTGTTGCATGCCGAAGCAGGGATATGCACCTTATTCCAACCCTTCCACCGCGCAACTTTCTGTTTCAATGCGAGAGAGAGAGAGAGAGAGGGAGTCTTTATTTTTTTTTCATGCAACCAAAATACATAACAAACAGACGACAATGATGGTGGTACAGAAAATATTTGTGTATAACTTTTGATACTTCGAAGTAATATAGTCAACTCGATGCTTACGGTAGTAAGATGATAATTTGGTCCGTAAAGGTACAGATGAGATCAACCGTATCGCACGATTTCGCAGGGTTCGCATTCTGCAGAAAAATGTTTTGCATGCATTTCCCCGCACCAAGATTCCATAGTGCAGGTGAGAGTGGAAAAGTGAGAAGTAGATGGGAGCAAGTATCAAATTACGGTAACTGTTTTACTCGCAGTCGCAGAGTTCATTGTCACTTTGAGCTCTCCACCTCTCATGCAAACTACAGTGTTATGAGAATAAGTAGTCTGGGGATTCGAAATCTCTTTTGAGCTAACCAATCAACCCTTTTCCTTTCCTACCATAGCTCGAGTTCCATCAATAATTACAGAAGTCAGCTTTGTCAAGTTGATGTTGGTAGGTGGTACTCGATAAAATCTCGTCATTGCAGCAGAACAACTGTCTCCTTCCCACGTTTGGCCTGCCAGCATTTGCTCTGCAAATGTGTCCACGATGAGAAATGCACCCATATTTTACTATAGCTATTAGGGATGGTGTGAACCTCTGAAAGGTTCAGGTTCGTGTGAACGCGAACC
>ATSW01007163.1:0-17418 GCA_000444245.1 Botryllus schlosseri
CAATAGCCGCATGCCACCCCCGCCATAAGAATAACGATATATTGAAGTCGTAATCACCGTAAACGTTGGGATTAACTCGAATCGGTCATATTTAATAATTTGTAGTATACACATTATCTAAGAATCAATCACGTGACTATTTACTTGATACATATTCAACACCGCGCGAGAGATACCTATACCCGAAAGGGCGATTCATGACCGCACCCATAAGAACACATAGCGAATCACCAGAGACCACGTAAGAATACATGACAGGCGAATCACCGCCACAGCCTATAGCAAAAAAGGCGAGTCACGACCACGAGTTTTCACGGCGAATCACCGCCACGAGCTATACCTGAAAAGGCGGATCACGACCGCGCCCATAAGAACACATGGCGACTCACTAGCGATAGGGGGGGTCGAAAAGGGCGAATCACCAACACGAGTTTCGCGGCGAGTCACCAGCGGGCCCATAAGAGACAATGGCGATGTGCCAGCGATCTACTATACTACTCACAGTTACTCTCGAAGTTGATCATTTTCGAGGCGACGGCCCTTGCTAGTATTTCCATAACTTGTGAGTGCATTCTTTCGTCGAGTCATTCTCGGGTCTCATATGTCGCAAGAAGAGGAGCCCGGACAAACCTCCAACGGGAGTCGAACCGAGGCCGCCCGATTCTTAGGCGCTTATCGTCACCAGTACCCGAATTCAATTCATATGGTGGTGGAATTCAATTTGGAAATGTCCCAGCGACCAGCATCGCAAATGAATAAATCGGAAACCGATTATAATATGACTTTACTATATAGATGAACAAACCTTGCTGTAGGAAAATATAATAGAAGCATCTATTTCGGAAAACTACTCGGTCACATGTGGGAGCCCTACGAAAAGTCGACCATTCTTCATTGACGAAAATAACAAGTTCCAATTATTTGATCACAGAAAATTTACGAGTAAAATTAATCCCGAGTTAAAAATAATAGATACAGATAAGGGATAAAGGTAATGGGATCTACGCAAGAAAATTATACCGCGCGCTGTGAGGAATTGAGTACTCTAGCAACGGAAATTTAAGTTCACTTCAGTGTGACAAACGGTCAATTTTAAATAGTTCAAATCACATTGACGAAGTAAAGCATGGTAGGGGTTTTAATGTTCGAGGTTCGAGCAACCAGCAGGGATAGCATAATAGCTAGAAAACTTTACTACATATGGAACCACCTTTATTATTCGATGAAATAAACCAAATAACATTGATGGAAAATAAGGTTGGTTCCTGTGTGGGTGATATATGGGAAATCTGAGCTCCTCCACAAGTGGATTTCTCATGTTACAAGATGATTTGATATCAAAAACTTAACAAGTAAAACTCCCCCGAGTTCAAATTGATAGGTACAATTAGGAGAGACTTATTGCAATCTACCTGGGATTGGTATGGTATAACCACGCATCTTTATGGATGGAAATCCCGCTTGGTTTCGATGTGGGTTACATGTTACTAACCCATTCCGATCATCCATCCCACCTTACCACTTAAATTCCACCTGGATACCAAGTGGGCGTGCTAGCTGGGGGGGGGAGTCGATATTCGCCAATTAATATATCAGGTGGCGGGGTAGTCGATATTCGCCAATTAACATATCAACCGTGAAGTCGTCCAACGGGTTGCGACGAGTTCGCATAACGACTTTTAGTCGGTTTTGACGTTCCGCCACAAATATATATGCTGCCATTATGCTCAAAACTCGCGAGATGACACCTATATCCAGCTTTCCGCGATCATTAATCAAGACGGTAACTTATTGGTGGAAAACGCGCGGATTTGAAGATTTGTGATACCAATTGCTACTCAAAGTGACGCAAACTGTTACATTTTCTCTCACTTTCTCACATCTTTCGGTAAACCGATACCGCGCTGTCGAAGAGAGCTGTTGACGGCGTTTTGCAATACCATTTTTACGATTCTCTCGTTTTATGACGGATCTGGTGAATCCGCGCAGCGGTAACTTCATATGTAATTCCCCCCAGGTATGTAGGCAGCGTAAACTTGGCATATTGAACAGGCTTCAAAATGAAAGAATTTCCTGTTCAGTTGATACAGCCTTTCCTGTTCAGTTGATACAGCCTATTGCAGTGATCGACAACCTTTTTCGACTGATCACCCCCTTTTGAAGCTCCACCTCCACACCGATCATCGGTCCCCAAATATTGGGAACCGAAAAACAGCACTTCGTCACCCCCCCCCCGAAAAAAAACGTTGGGCTTTGGCCCCATAGGGTGAAAAACCAAACCCCAGACCTCCCTCAGTCAGTGGGGTTTTTGTCGCTACACATCAGCTAACCCTATTTCATGTACTGTTTGTTGAATCACCGTATTTCGCCTAAACACGCGAAGCGGGACAAATTGATATAATTCATGTTTGAATCGGTCAATATGGTGGATATGGAATGTTGGAAAAGGTACGACCCCTAAATAATAATTCCTCTTCGGCAAAAGTCTTCTCGCTGCTGATCGTTCTGGCACAGTTCTCGGAGTCGCAAGTTACATGGCCCCTAACTTCATATGTCTTGGTGCGTCGTCGCGCAGTAATGGCCGACGCCGAAGTCTCCCATTTCCATAAATCATGCGTATTTTTGTTGGGTGACGGGGACCCCAACATCAAGATACACGAAAACAATAAATGGCGCGCAGCGCGAAATTGTTTTGAAAAAGTCGCATGAATTTCTAAATATTACTCTTTCATTCATGTTAATTCATGAAATAATTTTAGGCTTTCTTCGATTTCGGGCCCCCACCCCAATTGGGGGGTTTGGGGTGCAGTAGTTTCCGTCCCAACTCCGATATAGACGTTTTAACGCACCATCGCCCCGTTTGCTGTTTTTCACCCCCTAGACCTAGACCCTGTGGGGGGGGGGGGGGCGATCTCGCCCACTTTGGGAACCCGGACTGTGGTTTTGGTCATTCAAAAAGCAAGTTTTTTTGTTTTTAACACTAAAACGATCAAGTGGCTTTTTTGACGCATTTTCATTTTTGAAGGGCTGGCATTCAGTCTTATCTTACGCTGTTCGGCTGAAACTTCTCGACTTTTATTTATTTTATGTAGGCCACACTCATCTAGTACAAATACAAAAGTTGTAGACACAAAACTACTTAGAACTACCGAGCAGTGGCGTAGCAGCCACTTGGCGGTTCTGGCTCTGCGCCAGGGGCGGCAGGCTTCAAGGGGGCGGCAAAATGTGGCTGCACAGTGAGAGAGAGAGACGGATGTGGTATTTTTTTCGCCTGCACCATCGAGATGCTCTGACGACGGAGATGCGAGACGGACTTGTTTTTATAATAAGGTCATCTAGTCTACACCCCCGTTTTCCCTCTGTGGATGCTGAGCGCCTAGCGGGATAACCGCGGATACCAGTTTTCGAGTATTTGGTCTGACCCGGCCGGGGATCGAACCCACGACCTACCGATCAAGAAGCCAGACGCATCACCATTACACTATCTCGCTCGGCACAGTGTACACAGGCGGCTAAAAGGAGCGTTAATTGGTAGTCCTATAGCTGGCGTCCCATGAGCTAAAATTTAATCAAACGGATCTCAATCGAAAGCTAGTGTCACGCTGATTCCGAAAACACCAATTAATATGTTAACATGGCGATGAAACCACTCCGAAACAGCCGTCAATGCCGATTGTTCGGAGAGTTCGCTGAAAAAGGAGAACGCCTGGCGCACAATCAGAAGATGCTGGCCTCAATGTTGTTGAAGAAGTTAGACGATGCATGTTTCAAGCTTTGGACCGATTTAAACTCGAAGCTGAAACTATGGTTTACCGGCATACACTTAAATGATATGTTTGGATTTTTGAATTCCCACGCGCTGCTGCAAAGCGAAAGTCATAATTCATTCACCAGCGCTTTTAGAACCAGTTATGACAACGAGGTGGACTTTTTGGAGTTAGCTGCGAAAATTGTCACGCCTTATACCTTCGAATAAGGGATCGTATAAATCGGAAGACTACTAGCTTTTCGTACAAACCAATATGAGGCCTCTAGGACGAACACAAATTAAGATATGATCATATGAAGTTGTTCAACTTGAGATTTTAAAAGGGTTAAGAGCAGTGGTTCCCAAACTTTTTAGGTGTCAGGGTCAAATTTAGAATTTCAGAGCACGGTCGGGGCCGCACGAATACCAGGCCAATCAAACGGTCCCAAAATGTCATCAAAATATGAAAATTGGCATTGCTCCCATCAATCACTTGACGCCATTGGCCATTGTTATGGTCGTTGTGTTGCTGCGCTCACATTGTTCAGAACAGTCGACCTTTGGAGGCTATTTCGGAGTAGTTTTATTGCCCTGGCGAGATTTCAATTTGCATTTTTTGAATCAGTTCGAAACTAGCTTTCGATAAAGACCGGACCTATCAAATTATGCGGACGCTTCGGTCGTGAGCTGTAGGACTACCAATTATGCTGCTTTCGGGGCGATTTAGTGAGTGAGGTTTGATCGCCTATACGCGCGAAGCGCGAAAATTGTCTGTAATTCATGATTGAATCGGTCAATATGATCGTGAATTACATATATATTGCCATCAATTTTTATCCTCTCTCTGCTCGCGTAATCAGTTTTACAGGTAGAGCCGATGAGGGAAGTGTGTTTGAAAAGGTACGGCCCCTCAATAATAATTGAGCATCTCCGGGCGTATATAGGGGAGATTGGGTACCGATGGATCACTGCGGGACCGAAAATTCTCTATGACAGTGGTTCTCAACCTTTTTGGCTTCGCGGACCCCTTTTGGCCGTCAAGGACTCTCGCGGACCCCCTCAAGTTTTAGTTCAAATTTAGCGCTTTTATGGTGCAACCTTTATATCTGTCTTGTGCTAATATGAACTGTGGGCCTGTGATGAATAGCAAAATAATGATTTTTCATGCATATAACATCATACTATTTATGTATAAATTGGTAGACTTTTATTATTTCAAGGTTAATTTTGTTGCTGTATTTCTTGTGTCTTGAAAATCCGGGTCTTCTTTTTGATATGAACGCGGAGTGCCGAAAGCCATTTCCGCAAAGATAGATGGGGGCTAATGCAATATTAACGCATAACGCTTCCGACGATACTTTTGGTGTGATCGCAACATTTATGGCACCAAAATGAAGAAACATATATTTTATGAACATATCACGTCCAGCATCTAGCGCAGGGACGGGCAACAGACCGCGGGACCGCGACGGCATTTTGACCGGCCCGCAGAGAGTTTCTACCGCCAAGGTAAAATTCCAATCTAAAAGTAGAGACAAATGTTATGCGCCAAAGAATGGATCCAAGTTTGCCAACCTGAGAAAGACTGTCATGAAACTACTTGTTCTATTCGGGTTTACATATATATTTACAGGCAAACATTTTCGAACATGAGCAATTGAACATTAACAAGACAAGGCTGCATACCAATATAACTGGTGATATGAATTTCAGGGTTGGAGCGTAATACTTTGATAGCAACGAAACACTCCTTGTTCATAAAAAAACAGCCTTGTCGATAGGGCATCCGCAATAAGAATGCGCCAAATCTGATAGCCGAGCTTTAGGAGCAGTTATATCATTGTCCGATTTATGACGGGTGTCAGCCAAAAATATTCGGGTTCGTTTCAATATGAATATACTATTCAATTGTATATTGAAGTTCTGTACCTCAAAGAAGCTGTTCAAATAGTGGTTATGTATATCACAGGATAAAATGGATTTTGTGGCGAGGTTTCAATCCCTGCATTGGGACAAATTAGGGAAATAATCCGGAAATTTTCATTTAAAACGACTGTTCACTAATTTGATGGGACTGACAAATTCAAATCGAGTAGGTTTCGCTGACATTACGAAGTAACCCTGATTGACGTTACTATCTCCATATTTCTATTTTTCCCACAAACCCCAACAAAACGTCTATAAACAGCAATATGTTTGTATCAACAGGTTAATAGAAAATTGACAATGAAAAAGAATTTCCACACCAGCATAGTTCATGACAGACGATTATTACGATGATATGAGTCATGAGGTTTTAGCAGTTGTTGTGCAAAACTGCCTCATGCTCTCCCATCCTCCCAAAAAAAATTAGAAAATCAACCATAATATTAATTTAGAGGTCTCGCGGACCCCCTGAAATTGCTTCGCGGACCCCCGGTTGAGAACCGCTGCTCTATGATAATTCCATGATTACACTCCGTGAACTTGTCTACAATTGCATGCTGGCAACACCTTTCCTCACATACAAAAAAATTGGACGTGCGCGAACTATGGGGTCTCTCACAGATGTTTTTTGTTTTAGGGGGTGTAAACTAAATTTAGATCGACATATAAATTTTTCTTTGTAACCTTCAACATGAACAAACCAGTAATCATTTTTATTGTGAAGTCTAGGGCTTGTATCAGGCTATATAATGGAACCTATTCTTTTTTTCAGTACTTTCCCTGAGTGGAATTTTTTTCGATTCATGTACACAATTAGTAGGGTGGGGACCGATGATACAATAGCCAAATCAAGCAAAATAATCAAGCATACTAATCATGAAACAAATGAAACATGCCTACGTACAGAAAATCTTTATCTATCGCTATAACGAGGTATTTGGAATTCACACTCTCGATTTTCGGGCAATATGTATGTACCCACAAATTTATGAGTTCGAGCCTGAATCGAAACGTGATTTTATGACAACTTTTGAGTTAATATTTATTCTATTTTTTGACAGTTGTGACCAAACATTCTTCTTTGGCTTGCTGCAGCTTAGATTATAATACTGAGCAAGAAAGGTAGTCACATTTGAGTTTTTTAGGGTATATGTCTCATAGGTCCCCGGGTCGTGTGTCATTGGACCCACCGGGTGGGGACCGATGACACGTTAGAGCAACAAATTTTGAACGTCCATAAATACTTTTTGAAAATACGGATATTCATGTATATGTGCGCGATAGGTAGAGCTTGTATAAAAGTGCTGAGCCAGCAAAAGATCTGCTGTTTTGGCTGAACATTTCGGGGCCAGCGATCATTTTCCAATTTTTGATCCATCGGTACCACATCTCCCCTACTTCAAAAAGTAGAAGTACTTCGTTACTGACCACCTCTGCGAAATAGTGAATGCTCCACTGCATGGTGGCGTTTGCAATTGATTCGATAGTGAAGTTTGATGAATTTTCAGGCCTTCAGAGCAATTTTAGAGGGAATTTACACTTTATAACCTGAAAAGATATATGTGACACTTATAGATTGTCAAATTAAAAAAAATCAAAAATGTCGTCTAGGGCAGCATGCGGCCCGCGGGCCGCGTGTTTGAGACCTCTGATGTAGAGGGACTTCTATATTCTTTGGCAGGACCTACACATCCGGGATATAGCACCATAAAAATTGGCGCATTTTACTCGTTTTCATCCACTGGAAAGAACGTGAGAGCAAAATTTTGTAGCAGAATTTCTCGAGGATATGATTTGCGTTCCTCACGCTATGACGGAATTGTGGTGAATACACTCATATCCACCCATTTACACTATAGTTACGCAAATATGAAATGTACGTGTGAAATGTACATATCATCGATGTATATGTAGGTGGTGAAATTTGCCGATAGTTGGATCGGAAAGTAGATAGCCTACTTATTTTACCTTTGAGTGACCGGTTGAAAGAGAGGGACTTGATCAAAGGAAGACGATGGCATGATCAGATCAGATGTAGGAGGACATATCGGATTTCCTTGGTCACGAATGTGTTGAACGCGATAGGGCGATGATGAGGCTGGGAGCATGGCCCTCTCTCTCAAATTCCTTTGAGCGTGATTGCGCCAGCGCAGCAGACCATGAATCGCCGTACTGACACTTCTTATCCCACTGAAAATGAATATTCATTCAATGGGTTTTGTATGCGCATCGTACCGTTCAGGGTAATCCAAACCAGCAACAGCAGTGTTCGTGTAGGCTAGACAAGAGTGAACAATGTTAGCTGATGTGATGATAGATAAGTATATACAGGTTACAAACTTGCTGATAAAATCATGTTTTGTAATCACTGCTGTGGCTTTATGGTTTATCATATGACAACACCGTAAATGCGAATGGAAATGTCGATATGTCGCAAAGTTACAGCATGTTCATTAGGGCTGTTCAAAAATGACTTATTTTTGCAAATTGTACTGGCTACTTGATAAAATTGTTAGGTGACCTAAAGAAACGATGCACACCGAATATTGTGCAATTCTAATCTATAGAGGCATTATTATGGAAGAGAAAAAGGTTTGGGATTTATTTAGGGAAAATAAATATGAAATATTTTCGAATTTTACTACATATCCCATGGAATTGCTAGGTTGTCCGATAAAGCGATGCAAAACAAATTAGGCTCGATTCCAACCGAGCAAAGTTATTGGAGTACAAAATTTAGGATTTGGAAAAAATAATATTTACGGTGGCAAATTATTTAATTATTTATTATTGTTTTGAAATCTAAAATTTTGAACATCAATAACTTTGTTTAATGTCCCTATTACTATAAGCATATGCGTTCAGTCAAGGGATGTTTGTTTGTGTTGGAAGTTCATGCTGTTCCCACTATACATTGGTCGTTTTACACCAGGCCAATATTTTTTTTTATCTTTGAATCCGTATTTACCGAATTGTAGCACGGCTCACTTCTAGGCTTTTTATAAGAGACTGCTTACGCGGATCATGTGGCGAGTAGGAGCCTAGATAAACTACCAACACTTTGGTAGAAATTCTGGAGTCGACCTCGCTCGGAATTGAACCCGCAACCGATTGCTGTTGTAGCCATGGATCATACCACTACGCGATATTCTCCGACAGTCAAAGCGCATTGATGTCCATCAAAAATAATGGTAATTCGAATAGTTTAATTGAAAGTATTATCTTACTTTGTAGAGATCTGGCAACAAAGGGAGTACAAGTGACGTTCATTTGCATTCCCGCTCATACAGGAATACGTGGCAATGAAAGGGCAGATGAACTCGCAAAACTAGCCCCTAGCATTCCTGGATTCAACGACGAAAATGTAATGTTTTTGTCACTTGCCGAAATGAAGTCCCACACCAATGGAATATGTATTGATAAGTGGATGTCGGAATTGAACGGCATCGACCAAGACTCTACGTACCTACGTTTACACGCACCGTTCTCATGCATTCCCCGTCCACGAAATTTGTCGCGAAGGGAATCATCAATCATATTGCGACTACAAACTGGGCAAGTGGACACTGTAAATTGAGCTATCACCTCCATCGCATGAGTTGTCATGACAGTGGTTTATGCGAAACGTGCAGCGCACCAGAAACTGTAGAACATTTCCTACTGAAGTGTCCTCGATACTATCACCAGAGACAGTATTTAAAAAATGTAGCTGAACATATAGCAGTGTGAGCTTTAACTTGGACTGTCTGTTGACTGATCCGCGTATGGTTATTCTGGTCGCAGAATTTGTTGTATTGTGTAGACGTATCTGACTCAACTATTCGCTCCCCCAGGTCTGGTGCACGAGACCTTGGTAGTCGAGAACCATAAAACCCCTCATACATACATACAACGACGCTATCTCGCCGCTGACATATCGTTCAGTTTCTGTCATACGCAAGTATAGTGGTAATTTGTGTGATTGGTTAACCATGCACAATTGCACTGCACATTGATGTGAGGCCGTGAAGATACATGACTTCACTCACCCTATTAGCAAGTCCGGCCACTTAATATGTACATCAGACTGGACTTAAATATAGATAGAAAATGTCTATAGCACGGTCGTTATTAACCGGTGCTCCATGGAACACTTGGATTCCTGGACGCCAATACACGCACAACTGGGGCTGCTTTTAAAACAAACGGTTGTTTAAAACACTTTGTTTAAGTTGTATAATTATGCCATAATTGTGTAGATACTTTCCAAAAACATGCTGTAGGAGCCTACGGACGATTACCACCTGATAAAGCCGACGTATGCTATACAGGATGGTTGGAACCCTCAAAATAGTAGGTTCAACAGCTATAGTACGTAGAAATTTCGACAAGGAGCTATATTTATCCTCTAATTTCAATTGTCAATGGCAATCCACTATGACGTCACAATTGAATATCCATGACGTCATCGCCTTGTAAGTAAGGTTAACGGTTGAAGGTTTAAGTGTGGTTTCGACAGGTATTACACGTCAATACAGAAGTTTTGCGCAACGATGCAGTGACAACACACCAGAACATTATATAAGAGACTGAAGCAAGTTATCAATACAACAGTAGTTCTCAAAACATGACACAAAATATATAGGAACAGTGGTTTCATAATTTCAAATTAAAGCCTAACTATAGCGAATCTTGACTTTTATTTGTATGTGACTAGAATAAATTAGTTCCAATAACTGTTTCCTCGTGTGCCCTGCTTCATTATTTATAATACCATGTGCTCCGTGATCTGCTAAGCTATAATTGATCTGATATCTGCTGTATGAAGAAGTAATCGCATAAATATAGAAGCGCTTAATCAAACTCAAACGTTTAAAAGTACCACAACCAAATCACACATTTTCTTACATGAACGATCGGTTCCGAGCCGCTGCTAATAATTCCGTGTTTCTCCGGTTCGTCACCCTCCATCTTACCGTCGCCAAAACAGCTCTTGCTGCTGCTCTGAACGTATGCGATGCAGGCATATATGATTTAGTGATACATTTCTTAACGAGTTATCGGTCCTATCACCCTTAAAACAATATATAGCGTTCATGAACAAGTTGATAACGTGTATGAGTGTGATCGTATAGGTGAATAAATGGTGGATTTGCTTGGTGAATATTATACTCATAAATAGATTTCCACTAACCCGCGTTGCTTTGTGCTGCATACTATCGATGCGGTGTTACCACCTATCTAGATATGACGGTTGGCAAGGAGGGAAGAACATGTCGAAACTGAGATTCTCGTTGACAATACAACTCTTACTGGCATGGGCCTTATAATTCCATTACTCGAAGAAATGGTCTCTCCCCGCTCAAGTCGAATCATTACGACCAATACAAAGATTCGTATTCGACTACTTGAATAATTGTGGCTTAGGGTTATGACTAAAAAAAATTGGCCTGTAGCAGGAATTGATGAACATTTTGGTATCAATTAATAAAATAATAATCCTTTTGTTCAAATCGAAAAAAATGTCCCGCACAAACTAAGTTCAATTTTCGACACTGGTCCGAATAAAGAAAAAATTTAAAATTCAAAGATATTCTTTGCTACAAATTTATTCTTCATATATATGTCCCTTTGCACTCATTGTAAAGTTCATCCATCACTATGACTCCCCTTTCTGTTATTATGTTAGTGCCATGGACATTTACGACGGACATTTCCGACTTCCAATGGGGTTTTGAGGCACTTTATCGCTGCAGGACATTCGACCGCAAAGATAAAAGCAAATAATGTTTGGTATATTCTAGAGCCCGACCGATATTGAATTTTAGGGTCGATACCGATTAAACCGATATCGCACACCTTGACCGATAACCAGGCCTGTTTATTTTTGGATTTCTCCAAAAATAACAAAAATAGCTTAGTTTTGGATGTTTTCAAATTTTATTTCTGGAGAATCTCCAAAAATAAGAAATAAAGGTGTCTTTAGCCCTAATACTACGTAAAAAACTTCGCCGAAAGTGTGTTATTATCATGTATTCATGTCCTTCAACACATCGACATCATCAGTGATCTTGATCTAACTTTCCAATACTTTCGTCACAAAGTCTTTGGCCTGGAGAATGCCCTCGAAATAAAAATCAGTGGGTGACGCCCGGTAGAGACCCTTCTCCCAGTTCATTTTCGAGAAATTGGCTTCGACCGTCGCAGTTGTGGGAAACATCGAGCCATATGGGTCCAAAGAACTGTCGCTCGTCAATAATTCGCTTGAAAGTAACGCCCATTTTGTATCGAACAGACATGAATTGGAATTGGTCTTCGATATTCTGTATCTCCTCAGGTGTCCACTTGTTCGACAGCCCACCCCGGTGTTTGTCGATCAATTCACTGAGCTGCAAATAAAGTAGCTTACATATATGTATCACTCTTGTGTATATTATTAGAATCTAAAAGAGCAAGAAGTGTTTGTTCTGTCCTGCCTACGAGGTTGCACCACTTGGTGTGGTAGACAGGGCAGAACCCTTTCATCGTCGGCAACTTCAATTTTCTTTATGCCGTCGGTGAGCCCTGCTATAAGGCTCCTGGCTGCCTCAAACGGGGACGGCTTCTCTTCTTCGTCGATATTCTCCAGAAGGTCGAGGACTGCACAGTGCACACTCTGATCCTCCACGAAATTGCGTGACTCAGTGAACTTGATAGCCCAGCACCCTCTGACCAGAGGACCTTCCACGTCGCGGGTGTCATTGTCCCAGTCCTCAGCTGGGCACCGAGCTCGAAGGCGTTCGACCAGGCGATAGAGATCATTCTGCTGCTCCACGATCAGATGGACAAGGTCCCGCCCGCACCACACTCGCACGATTTCATACCATGCCGCCTCTTCAACCCTTGTCGTGTCGCCTCTGATCCTTCCAGTGAGGGGAAGTACTTTTAGCGTTTCGGAGACCCCTCCCTCACACACATGCTGTTGTTGTGCGTGTTTGTGAGTTTCCTGGTTGTTTCAACAGTATTTACACTGCTATGACTCGTGCATTTCACTAAAAAACTTGAAAACACATCATCCAAAAAAAGCTTATTTTTGGATGTTTTCAAATCTTATTTTTGGAGAATCTCCAAAAATAAAACCCAATATCCAAAAATAAACAGGCCTGCCGATAACCCCAAGACATTCAGCCGATATGCAAAAGAAGTTGGATGTATACATGAGCACATTTTCGAAGATTCAGGGCATTTATTTGAACATCTTTACAGCCATGAAATAAACAAGAAAGGGTCCATCTGAACCCCTGTAAAGTGTAAGCTATATGAAATATATCAATATTCCCAGTGTAGCGGTCAAAGATTATAGTTTTCTGACTTCGTACCGCCATGTTGTGACGTCACACGTAAATTGCCGATAATTTTTCAGCTCCAATGACCAATTCCGATAATTCTTTCAAAGTGTTATTATCGACGAACCAAAAATCGGTCGGGCTCTTGTATATTCCATCTTTAGACATCTGGTTAGAATACCAGTCTTCCTGACACGCATTTGCGATGAATAAGCATGATATTTACAGAGTTATTCTCCATCTGGGGACTTGGAAGTACGGAATTATAGCCCTTGAGCACCATCTCGCATTGCATAGAGATGGAAGTTAATGTCATTTGATTAGTGGTAATCGATACCATTTTCTTTGAAAGAGCGGCATGCTCTGCACAGCTCATAGATAAACTTAAAATCATCCCTCCATCCTCGGTTGTCTAATATTTTTATCTGAAAATCTTGCTTGGTGGATTGCACTAAGTTTTCGTAGTGTTTTACTACATCATCTCCAAATTTGTACCTGAGAGTTGGATTTGTTGAAGACGTTGGATTGAAGAACTCTAATATATGTGTTAGGAATCGTTAATATGATGTTGGCAAACAATAAACTGTGGTTTATGAAAACCCTTGCTCATCATTGCATTTTGCAGCTTCGAAACACCATTCTGCCGTCTAGTATCAACAGATGCTACGGTGTCACATATAATATATGCTATTTTCAAATTTTCCTATACATCATATTCTTCTAATCGGTTTTCTAGACCGCTGAAAATATCTAGAGTTGTTCTACTTTCGCCTTTTCGAACACCCAGTTTGATTTGTGTCAGACAAATTGAAATTATACAATATATACAGTCTACATCTAAAATCTGAATTGATAATTATTTAATAATTATTTAATTTTGACTGTTAACAAGAACACAATAGGAATATTTCAATCCGGGTGATCAAAATTTACCAAAATACTATTTTAAATCTTCGCAATTGGATTTGGGTCAGTTAAAATCAAACCAGTCAATATATAAATTATATAGTCTGTATCTACAAGAGAAAGCCTATCCTTCATACAGTGAAAACTGGAAAAATTTTGTGCGGAAGGTTTTTGTTTAAACAGTCTTAACTTTTGTGAATTTTTAAATCAGGACACAAAAGTTCATCATTTGTGACTACAGGACACACAAAATTTTGATATTTTTTTCTAGTCATAACCCTAAATGTGGCTAGCAATAATTATTCTTTGCCAATTCATTCTCTGGTGTTAAAAACTTTGCATTCTATAATGCGCATAACCGTTATTGATCGACCGCATTGATATGTCAAGGAAGATGAGCGATACTGCCCCCCCCGGTTATGTATATATATTGTGATAAGCAGAAATGTCAAGTTGTTGTTGTTGTTGTTGTTGTTGATTATTATTTGATTGGCGATTATAACGCAAGTGGTTTTGTTCGCCATATCCAAAAAGTCATTCATCATCTACTACAAAATATAAACTCAAATATATGGCTTCGTTGCGAGAACGAATTCCACAACGTCTGGAAAAATATGCGTGTCAGTCAAAAAGTTTGTTACGGTGGGAGCGACATTCCTCCTCCGACACGTGTCCTCGAGAACTCTTCTCTGGTGTCTATAATTTCCACACGTCAATAAATAATGGGCGACACTCTCTTCTTGGCGGCACGTTGAGCAATTGGCTGAATCTGCTATTCCCAATTTGAATAGATGTGCTTTTAGTCCGCAATGTCCGGTTTGTAGTCGGAACATAATCGCTTGATACCTTTTCGGTAGTCCATTCACGTCTGCTCTGTGGTATACGGTTGGAAAACATTCCTTATATTGTTGTGACTTATCCGATAGTGAATAGCGGTTATTCCATAGTTCCATGCACGCCTTCCGACGCGAAGCAGGAATGTCAAGTGAAATACTTACAACAGTATGTATTTTTAGGACTTATCACTTCATCATCGCAATAAAAATGGATTGAAACATCGTACAATTTCTGTAGCGGCGTATTCGATGAGTATCCTAAATATTTGTGATTGAGAATTAGGCTCGAATCGTATCAATTTAGGCAAAAGATATACAGTAAGCAGTAGCCAATATGCAATATATACTAGGGTTACCATACGTCCTCTTTTAAGAGGATCTGTATTCTTTTTTGACATTTTTGAAAGTGTCCTCCGAGGACGCCGAAATGTCCTCTTAGAATTTATCCTCTTTTTTTAAAAATGTTGGTTAAATTTATGTTTAACTTCAACTGAGATATAGTAAATCAGTACTGGAGTAACGTTCCGGCGAGATTTTCGGGAGTTGAGCCAGACAGTTGACTATTTTCAGTCAACCAACTACAAACTCCCAATAAATTTAACAATTTTTCTGGATTTGACTCCGGTATTGTAAATCTGGAAATTTTCAAAAAGTGACCTCTTTTTAGATTCCCAAAATATGGTAACCCTAATATTAACCCATATTATTATTTGGGACAGCGCTTGTGAGTTGGGACCCGTGAATATCTATGGGACACGTTGGCAGCTAAATGGAGGCTTGGATCAAGTGTAGGGTTCGGCATCATTAATCCATATCAACTCCTTATGCAACACATAGAGGCCGTTGATCGTTAACTGAATAGTGATATGGCATGAGATAAATTCAATACAACTGTAGAATGTTAGTATACAGAACACTATTTTGGTTACCTGAAATAGAGCAGATTATGACGACAACTTAAACTAACGCCAGGTCAATAGCTTTATTGAACCTTCTTACCTGACTGCAAAGCATTTTAGCACACAACACCATACATAAGGGCTCCACAGTCAGCATAGAAGACATCAACACACTATACAAGCGCTATTCTTCCACCAGGAATTTTCGTCCGTAAATATGCACACAAGATATAATTTTACTTTCTAAATATTCCCAGAGCATGCAACACCGTTTTATGTATGACTAAATTCACAGAATATCCATTAGATTGATTCTTTTCAGCTTTGTTTGCGCTCTGAACTCGCCAGACCATACTGAGATATTTGTGGATCACCGAAAGCTGCAGTCAAGTCAGTCGACAAATGTATAACCATGGCTGAAGAAACTGATATAACTAACAATACGCCCGTTACATTTTTGACCAAATATATATAGCGGTTAAGGATTTTGAACTACCCCTAAATTCCCCTAGGAAAATAGTTGGGTTTCAAGCATAGGATCGTTTCGAAGGCAAAGTGTCTATATTGTACCAACCAAAACGTTTACCCAGTGATTGTTTTCAACCAGCTCGCACTGTGTCTATAGAACCGTCTCATTGTCATCGTTCTAGTCCTTGACGCACCTGGCTATACAAGCGAAAAACGTTACTCCCCTTTTCACCACTTACAATAATATTAATAATAATGTGGCGATGAAAAATAAACATTGTACCGATAGTCATTGGCGCTACAGGAGTTGTAAGCAGAAATCTCATGAGACATATCCAACAGATCCCGGATAACGTTCGATTCGACATGATTCAGAAAATCATCGCAGGCACAGTGCATATTCTTCGGAAGGCGTTGAATGCACCACTGGACTTAAATTACACTTGTGAATCACAGCAAATTTCGATTCTTCATTTTCAATCATATCTATCTCTGCTCTGTAACCTTTCCAATTCTTCATCTACTGCAATTCTATAATCTGACCTCTTCATGGATTGCGTGTATAGGAATAACAATTTGACTGTATTACTGAAATTCTAAAAAATCTACTCCAATCTCGCCATTTTCATTTGGGGGCGGCTTGCTCCCCGGATTATGTGTGTAATTACCGGTTTTACTGTGAATAAAGAATATAATAATAATATTAGCTGTACTGTCAATGGAATCTCGCATCCTTTCTGATAAACGCCCCAACGTCTTATTGCATCATTGCATATCTGTTGACAACGAAAAGGTATTCTACTGTCCTTTTGTAGATGCGCCTTCCAGAAGAGACGGTAATGTTCGTTGACACTGTCTACTGGTAAGTTGGAATCGACAAAACTGATTCGAAATCGATTCTTTTCTGAGCAACGCATGGTAAGGTATGGAATGGGGTGGGAATTTTCCATGTACTCCATACCCACCACAATCGTTCCATACCATAGCAACATTATTCCATGCCATATTTGATACTTTTTCCACACTTTCGCAGCTTGCGCAACCTATCAAGTGATATTATATTTTTGATGTGTGAAAATAATCCGTAAATCTAGTGTGGTAACACACTGCTAGCAGTAACATCGACTACAAAATTACATAAAACAAAGGTATTGTAAAATTAGAAGATTGGTTCCCAACCTTTTTTCATCATTCCCCGCGACCTGAAATCTATATTTCCACCCTGTAAATCGCTCCCCAGAAAACATTTGGTAAGAATTTGTTTTGTGAAGACTTGCTATTGGTGGAAGTCAAGAACCCCAAAATTGAACAACATGCACTAAAATTAATGC
>KE605599.1:0-11030 GCA_000444245.1 Botryllus schlosseri
GGATCCGCGGAGCACTATACTTGTTAGAATTGAACCAAATTTGGTGTGCAGCCTTTGTTGTGGCAACCTGACAATTTAATCAGTGAATGGCTGGAATCAGGAAAAAAAAGTTATTTTTGAACAGCCCTACTATGCAATTCCCACGCAGTTTTGCTTCAGTTGGGAAATTGCGGTACGTTGAGCATAACACCATGTCAACCTATTTGCTTCATTTGAATGTTTATGTTTCACAATGAACAGACAAAAGGGCCGTCTACGACGCTAGGCCTATAAACAGGGCTGCCATCGACATGGACCCAAAATTAAGGTCACTCGAAAAATTAGATTAGCATTGAAAAAGCGTTTGTTGCATATACTTTGTATTTATACTAGCCGTGGCATATCACATTCCATACTTTTTACCAGAAACAATCTTCTCCCGCTACTCCTGTTTTTAAAAAGTGTTCAGGGATCTCACGACAGTTTAGGTCTAGGTTTACATTTACTTCACTTCAACACTAAACTATATGAACAGAGAGACTTCTTGTTACTTTATAATTGTTACGGCACCCTTTGCTACATTGGCTTCATTCTGAATCTTGATTACCCACTGCAAAAACTTCAACATCGGATCATCCGTATCATTGCCAAAGCCCCACGGGGGCCTGGATGTGCAACTGATAAATCGCTTCTCAAAAGATTTGGTGTTCTAAACATAGAAGATACGAGGAAGCTAGAAATTGCCAAGTTTATGTATCAGTTCCATTGCGGTCAATGTCCCTCAAATTTCAACGACTATACTTCACCTCGGAGACAAAAGCGCACAAGTACAGCACACGCGCGTCAACGAAGAACAACTACCATATGATCAGGACTGAATACAAGAAAACGCATTGCTCTATCAAGTATATGCCGGACCCCAATTGCGGAACAGCATCTCACCGGCTATCCGACAGTCGTCGAGCACGTCCGCATTCAAGTCGAAATACGCAATTTCTTCTGAATCAATACTAGCCAGTCTTCAGGATTACCGGACCACGACCTAACATCGACCTCGCCCTCCGTCACATGCCACCTCATTTTGTCGCTTGCGTCTTATATTCTCTGCATTACTTTTCATTCAGTGTGCATGACTCTTATTTACTTCGCCTAGGCCCTAGGCTAAGGTGGGTGCTTGATTCGTATTGATGCAACCCAGGAGGTATCAATTTTCGACAGGATATAAGCATTCTTTCGCATCATGGGAAGCAAATTATGGTATTGATATGAAAATACGATACCAACCCATTGTTTACTAGAAGAACCCGTTATAGGGAATACCATGGCATGACGCCATACCCCATATTACAAGGCCCCAAGTTTAGGCGAAGAGCAATGCGGAAAATTTCTATCGGATACGGTTTCAACACTTTGCGCGATTAGTATACGTTAATAACAAATATTTTGGATCGTAAAATTTATCTTTAGTGTAGCTGTATTTTAGGAAAATAGAGGCATTAACTACACTTGCTTTTATGCTTCAACATGTACGTTTTACAGACAAAAGAACTGAAAGTAATTAGAACTCAAAAGTAAGATACTCGGAATTGAAAGTGAAATACAAATACCACTTCTAAAAAGCGGAAATATATTTCATGTCTTATGTCCATATAAAGCTTCAAAGGCGATCTGCTAAAACAGGTGCAAACTTAAAAAAAACGGATTTTCCAGATTAGCAGGACACGTCATGGGCTGCTAGATTAAGATATGAAAGGTGTAATCGCTAGATTGCGAAACGGTATTTTCAAACGTTATGGTGGGCCATATTGACTGTGATGAAATATTTGATATGGGCGACAATGCGGTGTGAGCGGAACCAAGCAATCTGGTACCTAAATTATATTCACTGATACTTTCGAGAAAAAATATTCGTTACTCCATAAGTAGGCCTACTGTGCGCCAAGCGCAACAATGTGAAAACAGCCCCAAAATTCCACAGGCTATCTTTCGTATTGGGGTATTAAACTACTTCTACTTGACAAACTGAAAATAGCGAAAAGTAAGTAAGTAGATCACAAAATATTACGAACTAGAAGTAGAGAAAATCAGATCGACTTGAGTAAGTACCAGAAGTAGAGGAAAACTACTTGAGTACTTCCAAAAAGTAGAAGCACTTCGTTACTGACCACCTCTGGCAATAGGTAATGTCCTCCTTTCCGTATTACAAAACATGGTAGGCCTAACCCTAGTATTAGGATCAGAGAAGGAATATGCGTTACTCGTAATACTACACGGATGGACCATGCAGGACTGGTCAGACCCAACATAGGCGCCATAATCCATGTTAAATTGGCTCATCAGGGACTTTCGTGCCGCGAACAAGGAACAACCCTTGTGGTGTTCTGTGCGATCACTGTTTTCTTTTGTAAAGTTTCTTTTTTTAAATGTGGAAGTAGACCATCTCCGCATGCTTACTACACGCACCGAAATGGCCAGTATTAATGTTTTGAAAAGTAATTGGGATTCGTTGTCTAGTAGCGGGGAGATGGAAAAATTTTCAACTCCGTGAATGAAATTCGTCGACAATATTGGTAGTTGCACTAATGCACATGCACAAGCACATATTACTAAAAAAGATTTATTCATACTCACCCCCGTGATCAGATTTACCGATAGGGCTGATGATGGATGGGTGCCTTCGAAAACTATGGACACAATATTAATGATGATGTATTTTGGGGTAGTTAATAATCACTTTGCCATTTCTTGACCTCCCACCAGGATTGTCGCCAAAACGTACCAGAAAACTTCACTCGTGAGACCCACACGGTATTTCTTCATGGGACCCACCATTTTCCTCCGCGGTTCGCATTTGTACGGTGAGAGTCAGATTGCAACTACAAACTACAGGTATATGTACAGGTCTATATATCCAATTATCCATAGGACATAACTACATCAAAAACGAAAAATCAAGTCACCCTGAATTGCGGGAACGATCGCTGGATCCGATTCGCCAATTCAAATTGTACCGCCACATAATATTGTTCCACGGTCGCTGGCTATGATCACCCCTGCACTAAAGTCATAGGTGTATAGGTCACATAACATTTGGCAGGGAGCGAAAGGATGCCACCTGGCTATTTCGCTGGTTACGCCTTCGTTAGATGGGACTCACCGTCTCAGTCTCAGTCTCAGTCAAAATTACTCAGTCTTCACACGAGCATACCAGACGAAGTATCTTTGATCAGTGTATTCTACAGTAAAATGATTGCATATATACAAAACAAATATATTACAATACGGCAGTGTAAAAAAGTAAAATTCAGTCGTATCTAGACGTATGAGAAATGCATTAGTTGGCACTGGAGAAAGTAGAAATACTGATAGTCCCAGTATTGCGAGCTTTTCCCACTGTTCCGGAATCCGGAGTCCGCGGGTTCCGCCGTTTAGTTTGTTTCATTTTTTCTTGGTCCTCCTTGTCCGCCCGCTCGGTTGACCGTTTAGTTCAGTGGTTCTCAACCTTTTTTTAGACACGCCCCCCTTTATGATAGTGAACATTTTCGCGCCCCCCTTATCGCCATATCACAAAATCCAACCGGGATGCTACCAACCCCAACAGATTGTTTGGTGGTATGGAAGGTTATGAATGTGGATGAGAGTGATGGTATGGAAGGTTATGAATGTGGATGAGAGAATTAAAAAATATGAAATTGGGTCTATTTATAGAGAAAGACGCGTGCATTGGTTGTAAATCGCGTAGAGCACGAAGATTTTTTTCAGCTGACCGCTTCTTCGCGCCCCCCTTCAGAGGTTTCACGCCCCCCTAGGGGGGCGTGCCCCCCAGGTTGAGAAACACTGGTTTGGTTCATCATCATTGGTTTATTAGCAATTTAGTTAGAAGTTCAGCTGTTCCGTGTTTCAGTATGGATTACTAAGGTACCTTAGTTATCTATAGTTCCACTAGCTCCACCGTTCAGGTTTGAGTCATTTTGTCTTGGTCCGCCTGGTCTACGTAGTTATAGTTGAGTGGCTTTGGACCGCGGTTCCGGTCGGTCCGCTGTTTAGTATGGCAAGTTCCGCCATGTCCGCGGTTCGCTCGTTGAGTGAGGACGATGGTGCTCGTACTTTGCAAATAGCAGGCACGAAAGTTTACAAATGGGCAAGGATTTACTTTGCAAATGGGAAACAAAGTTTACAAATCAGCAATAATTTTGCAAGTGGCCAAGAATTGATGTCATTTTGCAAATGGCCAAGACAGGTCAAAACTCGCGACAGGGGACAGGCACAGCCGCACACTCACCCCCCGGCGGCACAGGGTGGGGTGATCACTGATCAGCCCCCGCTGCCCCCAGTTAAGCAATACCCCACACTGTCGTGATTTTTGACCGGTCTTGGCCATTTGCAAAGTGAAATCAATCCTTGGCCATTTGCAAAATTCTTGCCCATTTGTAAACTTTTTTGCGTAGCCTATTTGCAAAGTACGCAGTACGGTACGAGCACCAACACCAACGGTTTTTCGGGCTTGTGTAGTGGGTTAGTCTGGTATGTCAACCATGCTAAGTGCGAATGGGTGCACAATAAGGACGGTCGCGTGTGCAATTTGGTCAGGGTAAGGGGCTAGCGTGCTTGAGGTTATTGTGCACGCGATTATCCTTATTGTGCATGTGCAGTGTGCACTCAATCACACCAATCCTTTTCCATCTCGGTAATTATGCTGGGCTTGGACCAACAGCGGATTTCACACATTGAACGTAGAGCTGTCACATGGTTCTATAGTCTCGTTCATCATTATTATTGAATTTTTTATCGAATCAATACACCACAAGATTGTGATATAATGAAAAGATAGGATGGTGCCGAAACAACTTGAAGTATAGTCTTTTAATCAGACAGACACCTTGGCCTAAAGTATGTTAGTAATAGGCATGCACACTGAATAAAAGAAAGGATAACATGAAAGTAAGCAAAAAATGAATGCTGCATCCTGCTTGTTTCGGTATGCGGGGCGGATATGTAAGGCCGTGGTCCGGTAATCTTGAGGGCTGACTAGTACGCTGCAAAATCGCATCTGCCATTCCATTCCTTGCTTGCATCCCCCTAGATGAAATCATAGGTTATCCACAACCATTACTAAGGAATGTGAATGTAAACAGCATTGAATGAAGTCGTGTTGACTAGGGCAGAAATTTTTGATAAATTGCTCCCTCCGGATATTGCTTCTAGGTTCGGCATATAAGATCCGCGCGTCTGTTCTGTTATGACCATTCGTCGCACAGTCTTGCTGTCGGCAGTATACAAATACTTTTGATCTCATTGTTACGGATTTTAATTATCAGATTGACATTTAGAAGAATTCTCAAGTCCGCACTTACTTACTGCTCCTACAATCTTATTGTAGCTATTTGATATATATCCTTTATTTGGTTTCTTACTGTAGATAAGTTGATGAGATGAAAAGAACGAGTATACTGCCGCCAGCAAGACTCTGAGACGAATGGCCATAACAGGACAGACTCGTGGATCTTATGCAGAACCTAGAAGCAATATCGGAAGGGAGTAATTTACCAAAAATTTCTGCCCTGTACTAAACTGACCTATAGAACAACCAATTCGTGTGGGGCCGGAATAAGGCATAATAATAGAAACTGAATTGTCTCATTTCAGATAAATCGCAGTATACGATGTCGATAATGTATTCTTGAGTAGCTTCGATAAATTACGAGCGGCAAAATGCTTCCTATGGGATGGAATCAAATCCGGCAAGCGAGAGTTACGGGAATCAATCACCCGCCTCCACAGCAAATGCCGTACGGCTCGATGGGCGGACCGCATATGATGCCGAATCAACAGCAATTCAACATGTATCGGCCACCTGTGATGCAGCCTCCTCATTCTCAGATGTATGGTGCTCCTACTATGATGGGGAATTATGGAATGCCCAATCCTCAGGTAGGAACTGAACTAGGAATCATACAGAGATGCAGAGCCTAGCGAAATTGGTCAGCACTCCAATGCCCTGCAGGCCAAAGTGGAATCGGTGGCACCGTCACACTCAATTTTCTGATTAATTACTTAATTATCCTATGCAAGACACCCTTCTGTCACACACAACTTACAGCCGCAACACATCTACTGTCTCCAGTCTGGCCTGCATCTGTCCCTTATGATTAAAAGTGCTTTGTATTCATCGAATAACTTTTTTATTACAGATGATGATGAATAACAGCGGGAAACCTCCAGAACCAGATGGGCCCCCTCCCCCTTCACCTCCTGCACCCCTTCCCAGTTCAGAACCAGTACCTCCTCCTCCGCCTGCCGACGGCCAGGTATGCTCTTGTTATCACGTAGAGTGGAAGGCTATCTTAGATGCATGCTTGCGATCTCTATGTAAATCTCTCTGTGTCGTTTTCATGTGGTTTATGGGAACACATTATTTTAATTCTTCACTCTGCTACTGACAAGATATCATGTTGCCAGCATTTCTGGGCTTAATTTACATATATACAGGCCTTCCTATGTCTATTGTGAAGTTTCACAAGACATTAACTAGCTACTGAAAACTGCAAATGCAACTTTATGGCAGAGCCTTGAATTTTTGCTCTTGGATTTGTCATTTTTGCCTCCCTTATTATCATACCTATATTGCATTCTATGCAAGGATCAAGCTATATCTGTGGAGTGTGAATTAGTTTTGCTTCCAAAAATATGTAAAATAATCTTATCAGTAGATTTAAAAATGTGAATCATTGCCATTGAAAGTCGATAAGCTGCTTTTACTGAGTGTAGATCATCGACAGTTGACAGTGCAATTTCTATCAATTCGTGTAAGTGCAGATGCTGGGTTATCAATAAATTGCGAAGCATTGCACAACCAGTAACTCTGGCTGGTTTTGTTATAGTGGTGGATTGCAGAAATGAAAAATCTACCAAGCGACCATCACCGGCAGGAACTGGAGCGTATGGTGAACGAAAAATGGTTCCACACCATGAATACCAGTCAACAAATTGAATGCTGGCAGCACAAACTCCATTTAATCAGCAAGCAGAAGAAAGGTTTGATTTCATGTTCTAACTCTTGGCGCGAGAGTATTGAATTGAAACGTTCTTCTTATTGCTAGGTGACATCAACCAAATCAACCCTTCCCCGGAAGTAACTGCGCCATCTCAAACGAAACAGGTGTATCAATCTCCAGCTCAGGTACTGATACCAAAAATTTTTTAACAGGATTGTTTTGTGTCGTACGGATTTGTGAACTGTGCAGAAATTTTGTACTGATACTGATAGTTGTCACCGCTATCGTGTGTTTTATTTTCTTAATAGTAGTAGTGAGGTATGTGTTGATGTTCGCCAGCCTTAGAAATGGGGTGAATCACCAATGCGCTTTTGCATCAACGAGTAAAGCTAGTTTGTTTTTAGGTCTGTTCAACTTCCTCGTGATCAGGCCTTATGTATGCATGTATGTCTAATACAATTGGATTATGTGCGCATAGTGCATTCTTTATTTTTTTTGCGGTAAAATATTAGTTTGGGCGTTTGACGATTGTAATCGTTGGAATGGTAGCAACACAAATTGACAGCCAATGCCGTCCTCTAATTGCATTGCATGATACAAGAAACTGCACCACACTATATATTAGCTTCCTCAAATTTATCCAATCAAAGCTTTTCACAAAGATTGAATGTCAGTCCTAATGGACGTAATGACTGAATAAATTTGAGTAGTCTAATGGCAAAATTGAGCTAACAGTCGTGAAATTCTGAACTTCTTTGCCGAAACTGCAGACTACATGTTATAAGAAATATGAAATGCTTAATTAAGTTTTGATAGCAAAGACCTGACACGAGTAAACTATTGAAAGTGCTGCTCCCGCTTCAACCTTGTGGAGTGGAGCTGAGATTCTAAAAATAATCAAGACTTTACAATTGACCTTGCTACAAATAGCTTTACGTTGTAGAGTAATCTAGTTAGGATTCTTTATTTTAAAATTTTTACAGGTCAGCAATTTGGAGTTGGATTTACGGAAAGCTAAAGAAGAAGAAGCGAACATTAAGCAGCAAGTCATAGTAAGTGGAATCAGTAACTATTTAGGATAGTAAATGGAAATTTATTGGGATTTAACTGTATCTCGATTGCAAGTGAAATGTACCATGAATCTGTAAAAAAGACACGGAGTGATTTTTGTCCTGTTGTTTTCCTTGATCAAATTGGTCGGATGACCTGATGTTTTCAATATGCGGAAGTCCCCAAAATGTATTTTCCTCCGTGCCATCTGCCATGCATTGCGTCCTTGAATTTTGATGGCATTGAAATATGCAGATCAACAATTGCGACGTGTAGGGATGGTGTGAACCTCTGAAAGGTTCAGGTTCGTGTGAACGCGAACCTTTTTGAAAGGTTCTGTGTGAACACGAACGTGAACCTCGTGACGTCACGTGGTGTCATATTGCTAATTTCATCTCTATCTTTCAATGAAGCGATAACCTATATTAATGTACACGATACCTAGCGACGACTCGGGCCACATAAGACCACAATGCTGAAGTACATATTGGCGTTTTAAACGCCGCTAAATGTATCAACTGAGGCAATCAAAAGATATAATACTCCCATAAAATCAATATCTTCCGTCGCTTTGCCAACAATTTCGACGAGGACTTACGAAGAAATATAAGCTTACGCCTTAAAGGTCTAGGTCAGACCGGACAATGTATTCGGCGTCAGGGTATTGCTACATTGATATTGTGCAGAGTGTAAAACGGGTTTCTAACTATACTTGCTACAGATATTACCACATTAACAAGTTCTACAGCAGTAGCCAACACCTCAATCGCACGGATTTGGTTTTATTGATGCAGTAAAGATATGAATTCAAGATTGACCCCGTACGCCTGCTAGATTTTTTGCATCAGTAAACGATGTCAATCTCATTGATTGGTTGAATAGGCATCATTCGCTGACTTCGTATTCGGCTCGTGATGCTGTGTGATTGCAGCTCAAGCTCACAGCAGAGTGTCACTAAATATCCACAAACGGAAAGCTGGATATTTCGAGCAAACTTTTGTAACAAAGCAAGTAAAACTTTTGAGATGGTCGAGGTGCATGCTCGTTTAGTGTTGATTTATAATGCTGCCAGCGCCATACATAGAGTGGCCCGCAGATGAAATGTAATATATTTGAACCAAAGATGTTACAATGAAGTGAAAATTGTAATCTATGAAAAAGGTTCACAGTGCAGAAGCTACCGAGGTTCTGTTGTGAACGCGAACCTCTAAATTTCTGAGGTTCACAGACAGAACACGAACGTGAACCTCGCGTTCACACCATCCCTAGCGACGTGTATTTTTTACCGGAATTAAATCTTGCAAGCATAAAATTGTGAACATCAATTGAGCGTGATGAATGTGTGTTTGACCCGAAGTTGGAATGTAGGCATATGCAGGAAGCAGATATCTTCCTGCTTTATGCTGTATTTCGGCGTCATCTCATCATATACAGACAACACCATTGGCGTTGCTGACTGATAGGCTTCTTGTAGTTACCAGAAGAGCCTGGTCAATATCAGAACTTTAAACCGGTATTGGTGAAATAACATATTTTCATGTTCGACCAGAACTGATTTGAAACATGAATTCCTCTAAACTTCATTCACCTACAATCAAACTTCAGCTGAATAAGTCCAGTCACACGGGCATATATTGTGGTTCCAAAGGAGAATTTTCTTTTCAGCATTTTCACCAGGAAGTGAACTGATTTAGTCATCATAAATCGGTCCAACCCTTTAACTTGAAACATTTGTAGTATTGATGACATCATTCAACAGATTGATGATAAATTCTGACTAGAGTTGACTGATACAGATACTTCTGTGTAGACAGATATCAGGCAGGCTCTGCTCTAGTTATCAGTGTCTTGTTGAAATCTGGCTTAAACTGGATACTGTTCACTTGAAAATTTGATGTCATTTCAAGATTTTTACGTCCCGAAATCCGGGCGGATTTCATGTGCTTGAAAGCTAATTTTGCTACATTTTGTGTCAATAGCTTTTGTTATAGTTATGAAACTATTTTCCGTGTCTTGCGGTATAATACATAGTCTCTTCTTTTAAGACTTTCGAAAAGCAATATAGCGACTGGAAAAAGCAGTTCGACGATTGGAAAGACAAACACAAGTCGCACCCAAACAAGGAACAGTTTGTCCAGTACGAGCAACAGGTTCGTTTGCTGTAACTTTCTGACATAAGTCACTCCAGTTTCGAAGATTTCCTAAATAGAGATACTGCGAGAAATCCGAATGTTGAATTGTAACGAAAAGTTGATGTCGTGTTATGTTTTTTGGTTGTGAAATGGACATGGTATTTCTTGTGGAAAAGAGAACTAGTTTCATGCACAATTTTCTGTAAACTCGGTGGATGAATAATACAATGTCCATCCTGAGAAGTCGGTTATGTGTAGGGTTACCATATGTCGTCCTTTAGGAGGCTTTTTCACCCTTTTCCAGGAAATTGAAAATGTACTCCGAGTTCACCTAAAATGTCCCACAGCTAGGCTGCCTACCTGACTTTTTTTCAAGTCAACACCAGATCAGTATCGTTAAATAGTGGGTAATTCGGCAGTCAAATCGGAATGATGACTTTTCGTTTATTTTAGTCAACACAAAAATATTTCCTGTAAAAATTTAAGATCAGCTGTTTTCAATTCTGGTAATCCAACGTTCATGATTTGAAAAAAGTGTCCTCCTTTCCCCAATTCAAGAATATGGTAACCCTACCCTATTTATGTGTGACCGTGACCATGTGGAAACTGGTCGCTCTGACCCCAATCTTCACTTATTTTCAACACCTTGCTCTTCCCACAGTGGATGACATGGCAGAAGCAGATGAGCGACCAGAAGCAAGACTACGAGAACAGCCTCAATTCGGTGGCGGAACGCATTCGACATTTAGAGAGTCAGAGAGGGATGCACAACCAACACGGCGCGATGCAAACGCAACACAATCAAAGCCCCGGTTTTCCTAGAAACTTACAGAACCCTGATTTTTCGCGCCCGCAAACCCAACCCGGTCCGCGG
>ATSW01007166.1:0-12943 GCA_000444245.1 Botryllus schlosseri
CCAAGATATGATGCCACACATATTCAATTATGACGTCGTAGTGGATTGATATTCACAATTGAAAACATAGGGTACCGAGGTCGACTTCCGTATTCCGATACCTAAGTGTTGGAGGTTTACCTAGGCTCCTCGCCACCTCATCGGCGTCAGCGGTGTCTTACAAAAGCCTAGAGGTGGGCCGTGCTATAAGTCGACCGTTACGGAAAATAAGAAGAATATCGGCCATAGTAGTCGACAAACACCATGAATACCCCAAAACAAACAAACAATAGGGGAACTATAGCTCCTTTGACGAAATAGGCTTCCAACGCCTGTCATATACGGACCACAAATATCTTAAACCAGGACTACATCGCCTTGCAGCATTTTTACGGTCGGCGGTCATCATCATCAGAACATTCATTCCGTACCAATGATCTATATTTACGTATTATAGCTGTTGAACCGACTACTTCGAGGGTTCCAACCATCCCATATCGTATACTTCGGCTATATTGGGTGATAATCGTCGTCCGTAGGCTAATACAATATGTTTTTGGAAAGTATTTACACAATTATGGCCTATTATAAAACCTAATTTTTTTTAAAAGACACTTGTTTAAAACTAGGTGTTTTAAACCAGTGGTTCTCAACCTTTCTCAACCAAAAAATATTTGGCGGACCGGTAAACTTTCAAAAATTGAAATCAACCCAAAATATTACGCATACAAACAGTTTTTGCAAGCATATGGTGATTAGAAAGGGAACATTTTGAGGTTTTTGATAGTACTTAATTGTGTTCATTATGCTGGCATCCATATGCTTTTACGGTAGTGATTCTGCTGAGTCGAGGTAAAATTGCCTTGCCCAGAGAAGGTCGTGGATATAACCGACCATACTAACTGGAATAATATAGGCTACTTCTCTTCGACAATAGCGAGTGAAGAAGTGTTTAGGAATCGAACCAAGTACCGTATCGTGCTACCTTGCTCATTGCCCACTACCACGAGACAGCTGTACCTGACCATCAATGTTCCCTCTAATCTTTCATGAGTATTCGCGCACTCACCGACCCACTGCGCGGTCCCTTGGATAACAGTACGCAACGACTAAAAAATTGATTACTTCGGCTTTCTTTCGCGCGGTACACATTATTCGGTGCGCGGCTGCGCTGCTTACAGGGAACATTGCTGGCCATCCACAAAATCAGGGCCAAAAAACAATATGTCAGCCCCTCCCAATTTTTTTTTGTCTTGGGCCACCCGTTGGATGATAAACCAAATTTCTCGTGGGTGTCGCCCCCAAGACCCCACAGTCGGATGAATGTTTGCACCAGTACTTGTGAGCATATTTATTCTACTCAGTGTAGGCATAGAGTTTATGTCACCCATAATCGCACCGAGTGCGAAAATATTCTATAATTCGTGACTGAATCGGTCCATTATATTGGCAATAGCATATATATTGCCATAAATTCAATATCCTCTCAGAAGTATGAGATTTTCCGGTAGCTTAATGAGGTGTCGTCTTGGAAAATTTAGGGCATGTAATTAATACTTGAACATATTCGGGCGTGCCTGTTGGAATAATTACTTCACTGCATGTTATTATTTTGTGGCCTGCTGTCTGTTATGTAGTGAATCGCCCAACCATTCTAAAATAAAATACGCACACGATTCGAAATTGCTATTTCTTCACAGGTAAAAATTTTCTCTGTGGTATGGCATTTGTCCCGTGGGGTACAAATTGCCTGGACAGCGAGATTTAGCAGCAGCCATTTAGGCGCCGATGGTCAATTAGACATTTATGTATAATGAAGTTTTCAGTCAACAAAGGGCAGTCGTTTTCGACTAACATTTTCTCGCTGCCGAATTTTTTGCACGCTATTTGGAGTCCTATGTTAGCCAACACTTCATTACGTGGCTGACGCCAAAATGCCTATTTCTATATATCGTGCATATGTCTTGGAGGACGGGCACCCAATATTGAAGGATAAAGTTTCAATATTTACTCTGTTCATTCACGAAATAATTGAGGGGTTTGGGGTGCAGCAGTTACTGTCCCGCACGAAATGAATGAATCAAAAACGAACGCAAACGGCAGGGTTTAGTGAGTCAGCTTGTACTGGTCGCTTGCATGTCATCAAATGACACGGCTTCAACTTCAAGTCAAATCAAACATGTTTCCAGACCTACTGTTACCTCACGAAATTTTGAATCAATTTAAAATTTGACGTTTTATCCATTTTATCAATGGACAAGCCTTCAAGATATTGCATCTTGAAATTAAGGTATAAAATTGGACTATACCTGGCGGACCGGCAGTAAAGTCGGCGCGGACCGGCAGTTGAGAACCACTCTTTTAAACAACCCTTTGTTTTAAATACAACCCTAGCAGTGGTATGATTCGCAGCTGCAACACCAATGGGTGGCGGGTTCGAATCCGACCGATATCGACACTAGAATCCCTGCCTAAGCGTTGGAGGTTTATTCAAGCTTCTCCTCACCACATTATCCGTGCAAGCGGTGTCTTATCAAATGCCTAGAAGTGGGCCGTCCTACAAGTCGGGAAATACGGAATCAAAAATAAACAGTATAAGCCTGGGGCAAAATGACCAATGTAGTCGAAACACCATGAATATCAAACAAACAAACAAACAAACCTACTCGCTGACAAAATAAATGGAGCACCAGTTAGGAGCTCGCTGGTAACTCTGTAGCCAGTGTTGGTAGCAGTATCGCTTTCGAACCAAAGCTATTCCCATTCCCGCGTGCAAGTCAGATTACACTGAAGCTGATTTATTGCATTCATTATTAAGCCCCGTATCAGTAAAATGATTCAAGCATAATCACAATCGTTTACCGGTATCACTAAGGATAGCAAAATTCCAATCAAGCATCGACTAAACGAACTTTTTTTGCTTTTCACAGATGACAAGTTTTGTATTTATTTTGGTCGTCTCTGACTATATATCTCCACAGCGCATTGTTACACAGAAATCGGTACACGGAAACATTTCAGCATATCACTACAATTGTTTGCTTTCGATAAATCACAGCAATTTCCATTCAGGGTTTGCAACCAACTTGTGTATCCCGAATCCTTTCTTAATCATAATGTATTAAAGAACAGTATCATGTTATCCAACATGAATTACTAGGCATTCATTTTTGTCAGTGACTACTGCTTAGTGCTTATTATGGCTGTGTTGTCTGCGAACTTCGAAAATATTCTCTAAATATATACACTTTGTCCCTTCGAACTCTGAATAGAGAGCCCGAAAACTTTCAAATATCTTTCATATCTATGCAGCGACTTAATCTGAGGGGCGCAGATACTCCATGTCTCAGCAGATCGTTGTGAATATAGACCAGTAGTTCTGTCGATACCATTTTCGTGCTGGTGTATATCCAAATTACCCAACCTGAAACAAAGTGAGATCTGGTAAAATCATACCTCAAGTGTAAGAGCGTATGGTGTTTCACTTTCAATTAATGTACATAGAGTTGACAAATATGCCAGTGGACTCTTTCCACACAATATATCTATTGGTACGATGCAAAAAGGGGTAACACGTTTTTCGTTGGAATTTGACATGTTAGTTTATAGCTACCAATAGAATCAAGATAATTTCAGTGTGTCGAATGCGAGGCCCTTAGCGTCATTTCCTTTCACTCTCAACTTCGATGATTGGGAAATTAATACCGCACTACGCCGAAGTAGTTTTTGATTTGCCATTTCATTTGCCGTTAATTAACAACTGCTACTCCCAATCTCGTGGTCCAGATGAAAATAAACCACCCTAATATACATGAAGAAAATATGACCTACCGTTTTCCGAGCATCGAACGTAAGCAACATAGTGTTTAGAATCATCTCCGAGATAAGTATGAATCGAATCTTTCATGTCCAGACCTGAATATATTGAAAATAGCAACATAATGAATGAAGCTTCGCAAGCGGTAATGTGTGCGAACGTCTCTGCGTACATGCTAGGTCGTTTACTCAAAGTTTCAAATGATTCTAATCGGATCCAACTGACCTGAAATTTTGCCTTCAATTACTAGGAATAACAACATACGGGATCAAGATGCGTATGCGGGCATGCTAGATCTTTTACTAGTATTAAGTGATTCTAATCGCATCCAACTGTCTACATAACGAGGGGACGTGCATTCGAAAATCTTGACGGGGTTTAGTTAAAACAACAGTCGGAAACCAACGTTCCTATGTGGCTTGAAAATCCATTTTTCTCAGTTGACAGAAATCATAACAGTAGGTATGTATGACGAGTAGACTTATAAGAGTAGAGTACATATGGAAATATTAAATCATCCGTACTTACTTTCCTCCGCGGAATCTTCGTTGATTTTTCCACTTTCGTCGTAGCTTTCTGCAATAACTTCGTTGGCTGATGGTAAAGATATGATGGTTGAATCATAGCTTTGAATGGTAATAATTGCGTCACTGGTAATTTTCGGTGTTGCAAAATGATTCCAGTTTACACGTCAACATGGTGGATTGGTTACTGCATTAGGTAGCCCATAAATGTTCCCAAAATTGATTTGCTATAATCTGATATCAATCCGATATGATAATTTGAAAACTATTACCATAGCATCGCTTGAATATTTTTCATGACATCATATACTTCATATGTGACTAAACTAATTCCATAACAATCAATAATTATTATTATTATAGGTAAAAACATTGGCATGAGTGGCGCTTATCACAACTGAAGGTTTTTTGCGCCACGGACAGAAACAAGTTAAACGCTACAGAAAGTTCATAATATATAACTGAGATAGGTACACATGTGCACATAAAAAGGTTTTACAATATTCCTCGAGTCGATCTAATATATTCAACAATATATCGCAGTACTTGTGGATCAGTCAGTAGAGTCAATCAATAAATACTAACGATCTTCATCATCGTGCAAGAAATGTCCATCTTCGGTAATGCTCATATGCCAGTGAAAGCTCCTCTTCAATCCACTGAAAACAAAGCGAGATATCTTAGATTGTTAGACTGAAGTATAACACATTGATATTCAAATCGATGTGGTTTTAGACGTACTGAAGCCTACCGTACTACTGGTTGTAAGTTTGCTAGAAAATGCACGTTCTTGTTGTCAAGAATCTTAGATGTTATATCCGTGTTTGTTAATGAACACATAAAACCATATTTTCATGAGAATTATTCGGGCACTCTTATTTCGAATTGCTTCATTTCCAATATTGGTTGGCCTGCGGCTGGAAAGACAGGATTTATTTTCAGCTCTATTGAATTCTATTTACAAATCGAACTATCGATGCTGATATTTACTTATTGTAATAGACAGTGGCGTCATCTGCAGCTCCGGGCATTAGCCCTGATGTATCGGATGATGATGAAGTAACTGTAATGCAAGCATGATCCAAGGCGATCGGGTCATATGTAGTCACTGTTTCATACCAAGTCCCGTTATACTGAAAGCAAATTTGACCGTTTAAAAAAAAAAATTCACTGCTTCATTAGTTACGACGGCTACGGTGCTAGAAATATAAATAGAGCTATTGTGCATCCAATATTAAGCACGAGGTGCGTATGTATACTGTGATAACGAATGACAATTCGGTGGATACACACTCCAAAACTCTTGGTTCGAATCAGGCCGAAGATTGGAGAGGCACACCAAAAAGTCTCTATATCATATGACCCTCAGAATATATAGATATCCAAAACCAATGATATCCTCCTCCCCGACGGACTGAACTCTATTGAGATTGACTGTATTGTGACATTGTTCCGAAATGTTTTGACATTGTCATTTAGGATTTTTGAGCATTGATTGTTGCTTTTTTGTAAGCCACTATTGACCATGGTGCATAAGCCCCAACAAATGATAAGCATCACAGTTTTAGTTCAATAAACAACAAAAAACAACTATAATTATCATCTAAAATATCTCAAATCTTATACCTTACTCCAATCAAACAAATGCCCGGCATTTGGTAACACAGCCTTCGTATCACAAGCCAAACATATGGAATACGTCAGGAGAACAACGCAGCAGACAAGTGTCGGTGTCATCATCTTATCAGTATATGCGATAGCGCAGTGGAAACTCGGTATCATGCTATATATATATATTAAGAAGTGCGTGTGCCGAGAAATCACGTCTCGTATCATAATATTATTTATCTTCCTTCCGATTATTTTGATCTATTTCATGCAATATCCTCTAGTGGAATATTTTGTATTTACTCATCTTAATTCCGTGCAGTGACATCGGTCTGCCGGAAGCTACGGAGAAGCATGCAAGATCAATTTTCGCATGCTTCGACATATATATCAAAGTTACATTCGAAGGATTTTCGGATGAAAATGACTATTAGTTTAGTATACTGCTATTTTCTCTTAAACAGGCAACATATTTAATCTATTAATAGCAGGAAACCGTGGCTATGGACTCAATCATAGATCGTAAACACATTAGATCAGTTACGGAAGCGATTCATGTCTCCTGGTTACACAGAAGTAACCCCCGTAATTTCAGACATCTTGAATACCATCGCGTAGTCGGGGGCTAGCGTGTGATGAAGGCTTATAGTATATATAAAATAATCTACAACACATATAAACAATACACTCTGACAAGTATCATAGAGTAATTAGAAACAACAAAGTAACGGGTCAATTGCAACTTCGCTGGCAGATTCTCGAATCTCAAATTTCACATTAACGAATTTTCGAGAACTATACCGCATAATTCATTCACCCAGATCTTTCAGGCAAACTGTCTTCAATCTAGCCAACGCAAGTGCTGATGCGATTCAAACTGACATCCTACTGGCAATACGTATTGAAATGTAATGCCAGCCAATGTCGGTCAGCACGTTCCCGTCAAATAAGTCCTAATTGCCTACTTGGAAAGACATTGAATGAATGAACGAATAAATATATATTTTTGAGTCTGTAGCCTGTGGCACCATCGAAAACGAGGGAATCCTCCTGTGAGCTCGTTTGAGTAGGAGATCCCCCCTCTAGAAGGATGTTAAACATTGTCTGATGCGTATGGTTATGCGTGCTTTTGACCTTATAGTGTTTGAAATTAGTATGTTCGAAATGCTTTTCAGATCAAGGAAGTGGTTTTCATAAGATGACAGTTATTCTGCGATGAAATATTACATATTGGTTAAAACAATTATCGTACTTATGCTATACATTTGCAAAGTATTGCAATGCAATAAATCGCCGACGATATGAACGTTTGGAAACGAATTACCGCTTTATTACTTCATTGTTTGTCACGCTTCGATAATTGTCAACTTCCGACGTTTGGTAATCATTATGGCGTGATTGTTTCTGTTTTTAAAAACTACAATTTGTGTTTTGATCATCAATCAATCACTCCCAGTACAATGAATAAATACCGTTCGTCGTGGCGCATACGATGCATTCATAGTCTCGATTACAGCGACGGTACAGGTAAGATTAAATTCTGTATTCTTGGCTCAATAACTGGCACGTAAAATAATTTACAGACAACTGGCGAAAGGAAGCCGGAAAGCGTTAGGTGATATAATGAAAGCGACCGCCGATATTTGTAACCTTGGTCTGGAAGTTTTCAGAAAGGTGTCATAATACCAATATTTTTTGCAGTGAAAATGGAAATGCTAGGTAAATCATTTGCGACCATCCTTGCCATCAGCTCTATGGTCGCCGTTATGGGAATTAACGCAGGTGAGATAAATCGCTGGTTTTAATATGATCTGACGTGAGATACCGAGTTATTTTAGCATTGGGACACTCAAAATCTGAAACGATACTCGGCTATAGTGAATTTGATGTATATGTTTATTGGGATGCAAGTTTATAGGGGTTTCGCAATCCATGTTAGAGCCTATGAATTTATTGCTATATGTTCCGATCTTAATTTGAATAACATTAATGTGTTCGAAGTCAGTGGGGGTGCTAATTTGAAGTATCTGAAATTACTAATGGAAGTTCAATATCGCAACCGTCCTTTCTTTCCCTCTAACAGAAAATTGTTGGAATTAGGTGTTTGTGATTCTAATTTGGTAATCATTTGAGTTCATCACGGGTCGTTTAGTATGTTGAATCGAACATATACAATGAAACGTTTCTGCACAAAGAATGCATTCAATATTCAGCGGAATTCACATGCAAATGTCAATTACCTATACCACAGATAGAAGCTCCTCTAATATTCAATATCGTTTTAAATTAATCACGATACTTTACCTTTACCTGGTAATCATGTAGTTGTCTATCACACGCATCCGTACCATCACACGATTTCCTCACTCTTATAGTAGCTTGGAATTGGCCAGGACTAAAGGACAAGAGAATTGAATTTTTCAAAAGTGTAAGTGCGATTCATATCTTTATAAGCTTCTGAGGTTATGTAAAAGATATAATTTGGCCTGTGTATGTATGTATGGATGGATGGGTGCTTGCTGCGTCACAGGGAATGCTTACGATCATATAAAGTGACTGGCAGTGAAATAGCTAGGGTTTCGCATGAGTGTGTAATTCAAAATAAATTATTGTTTATCGACATGACGAATGCATGCTGTTATTGTGGTTGTGTGAGGTATTCATGATGTTTGGTTGTTTACATCGGGCGAATTTTCTCCATTTTCATTCCGTAGCTGCCGACTTGTGGCGCGGCCCACATCTAGGCTTTTATAAGTCACCGCTAACACGGATCATATGGCGAGAAAAAGCGTAGATAAACCTTATACATTTAGGTAGGAATTCTGGAGTCGACCTCGGTCGGACTCGAACCCGCAACCCATTGGTGCCGCAGTCGTGGATTATATCTATCACGATCCGTAGTTTTAAAATCAAGGCTTTTACATTAGGCGTAATCATCCATTAGAATGTGAAAGATTCAATATGCAATGCGTAAACATTCTGTCAAACAAATTTGCCCTATGACCCGCTAATGGCATGGAAAGAAATCTAGATAAAAATCACATTGATATCCTGGCGATCAAAAATATGCGAAAAGCACATTTATGCTAATTTTCTAGAACAGGATTGACCAATCTTTCAATGGTCGCGACTCAAATTCCGATTTGAAAACGTTCTGCGATCAACCTCTAAATTTACGATGATTACAAAAAAGGTCGTTACCTTCGGCTATACCTGTGGGAAGCAAACGACCATGTGCGCAGTGATAGCAGTTATCTTGTGACTCTTTTGAAACGACAGTGAGATGGCTTGTGTGGCATAGCGGCAGCAAGCTTGTCTATGCGTTATAACTTGGATCTGGCTCTACTATTAGTTTATTCGTGGTCCGTCGCGTTTCCAACATTGTTGAGAAGCCAGCCTCGCACAGCAGCCTGCCGCGAAGACGCGTATCTTACCAAAAGCATGTAAATGGAATTAAACTATGCTACAAACCTGCGGATCAGGAGTCATTACAACAAATATAGGAATGAACTGAAATTGATTCAGAAATGCACCTCCGATGGCAGAGAACCCCTGTTCGGAGAATTGATAAATAAATATATCATGTCTGCATCGCAATCTTAAACTTTATCGGTCTACTTATTTACCTGCGAATACTTGCATTTTCAGGACTGATCTGGAATATTTCCAGCGGACGTAGCAATGGCGCAAGTATTGGAAAAGATGACTGTATTGAGTTAATCGTATGTGACTCTTGCAATAAAAACGACATCAAAGATAATTTCAATGTTATGTTGAAACTGCTTGATGAGGGGCGTCGAACCTTTTTAGTCAAAAGTCCAGATGATGTGTAAAATTGATTGCACGGATCACTTCAGTGTTGATGAGATTTTTTAGGGATCAGTGCGATTCTATATGACAATAAGTTCGTCATTAAGATTGGGCACTGGGCGGAAGGGGTGACCTGTTTCAAAGTTAAGGTTTCATACGGTCTCAAATGATAATACATTCCCTGCGAAAATGGTGTGCAACTGTGCAATCAAACCCATGTGCCGCTCGTGATATCCAACCGCAGGAGTTATAGGCGCGATATAACTCTGAGTTAGGGTCCGCTGTCGTGTACCACCTTTCAATTGTGAATACACTTATCCTTTCGTTTAGAGCAGGGGTGTCCAACTCGAATTACGTCGCGGGCAGGATTCAAATCTTCAAATTGCTCGCGGGCCGCACCCTTTGCTTTTCACTCCAGTACTTTATTATCAAGTATATATAGATATAGTAGGCCTATATTACTATTGTATCATGGATCATAGGGGTTTTATTCTAACAAGTAGCAACACCTTGATTCGCGAACAATGGAATTGATGATGATGATTGGTCGGTTAAATACAATTACGAACCCTTGTTAAAGCAGCGGCAGTAACGACGATATAAGTTGGGATGTTTCTATGCTCCTTTTGCCTTAGTCGTAATCTGGCGTTAGCCTTGTGCATGCGTCGTGAAAGGCAGAATATTAAACTGTGAACGCGGATGTCGGATTTTGTGTTATTCCTAATATATCACGATTCAAGTTTATCTGGATCCGGGGGACCTTTTGAGTCGGAAGTGACACAGCAGCGTGACCACTGATTGTTACTGTGGGCATTTCATGATAATTTCAGGGAGTTCCATAATTTAAGAGCCATATTCGTATTCGCTAGATGGCGTATGCCTGACGACACTTCTTGGTCTTGTCTGAGGAAACATTCTGGATATCGCTGTCATAGGGTACTGTTTATCAGTAGTAATCGGCCCACCAGACGCTCCCCACTGTATCTACCGATCTTGTTGGACCAATATCTTATTCGAGCTACGGCTGTGTTGTATTATAATTTGGATATAAAGAAATTTCGATCAATTGGGACTACAAGCAATATACTGTTACTACCGTACTTCAATCAGACATGGAGTAATCGCGATTAGTAATCGTAATCGATTACGACGATTGCAGCATTTTCAAGTAATCGTAATCGCAATCGATTACATTCGAGAAAATTCCGAAGTAATCGTAATCGTAATCGACCACTCCTCATATTTAATCGATTTATTTATGAAAGAACGATTACTTTTTATTTGTACAGGACTATGACATAAACTGAACATTCGTGAACAAGGAAGAAGTATAATACCAGTTAGTGATAGCACAAACGTCAGATTTTCAAATGCCACTGCTCTTTATTACGTCAGAAGTGGCATATTCGCTTTGCTCGTCATTATTATATTTTTCTTCGCGCTGCGCGCGATTTACCATCGCATTTATTGATTTTAATATGGGGATACCTACCTCGCAAAAAGTACAATAAAATATAAATAAAATAACCTTCATTTACTGAAAGCCTAATTGTAATCGCAATTATAGGAGAACGGTCGATTCCTAGACATGGTTAAAGGCCGTGAAAATGCTTTATTCAAAGATAGTGGTTCCAAACGTGCGGGTAGTTTGCCTTTATTCTGAGGGTTCGCACAGATGTTGAGCGTAATCAGCTTCTGGGTCACAGAACATTTTCAAATTGGATGAAGTCGCGACCATAAAGGGTTGGAAACCACTGGATGTGGGGTGTTTATCAAGCTCCGTGGTGCGCACCGCCATAAGGCTGATAAACAATATTTTCGGTGTGACATGAACTTCACTTAACGATGTACAATTACGCTCCCTGTATTTTCGAAGTCATCGTCGTCCACCAGCTCTGCCGCTAAACCTGATCATATGGGAGGAGAAAGGATCAATGAGAGGATGAAACTATAAAGTCATATATAGAAAGACCAATATTATTGACAGAATTCATTCAAAAAATTTATCGACCAGATGCATATAGAAACCAGATGCATAAAGCAAGCCCCCAGAAGTTGCATCAATTGCCCTATGGTGGGCCTAAAATCATTGTTTAGTTGGGCGGGAAGGGGCTGAAAAAATGTGTTCACACAACACACAACCACATACTCCTGAACCAGCTCGTGAACATTTCAGGCGAATGCGAAGCTTTGCTAGTGTGACGTCATATTGACAGACAATGTGCTCATGACTCATTTTGAAATCCACTGGTGGGCGCTAGAGAGTTTCGGGAATTCGGGTCACAGAAATATGGTAACCCTAGTATATCAGATTATCAATACATTCCAGACGCCTCTGCCTCGCAGCAGGATAATTAATCACCACTCTGCCTAGTTTAAAATAGTCACTTTTGTATTGATATTCGGTTATGCTTAGTTAAACGCAGTTTGACCGTTGCTGCTTGGCGAGCAGTAGGCCTATGTAGTACGAACGTACACCGGACAAAGGTTTGAAATATTGTAGCCTAGTCGTCAAATATAATGTTACGGTTTCCACGATAAAGCATTAAAATCAACAGCTGCTTCTCGAGCCATTTCTCGTAATGGCCGCTTGCATTACATTATCTGTATTAAGTTGAAGGCAGAATTTTATGTTCACTTCATCTTATTCTCATTTGATTCTACTTAAAACGGGCGCCAATCGTTAATTCACAATTCTTTACTAAAAATCTGGACCTGCCGCCATAGCCATCGGCTTATATACAATGTTTGCGTGGCTCGTAGCTAGAATCATGACAAAAACAGCAAATCATCCCCCACTCCAAACGTTGGTCTTGGGCCCCATAGGGTAGTAAATTTTGAAGTAGAAGATTTAATTACGTCAATAATATTGGTAATTGCATTATATTACTATTCATTTTTAATCCTCTCTCAGCCCCCGATGGTCAGATTAACCTGAAGAGCTGGGGGCACGTAATTCAGAATTATAACAACTGGCATCTTGTAATAATTAATTAAGGGTATGTTGTTAATTCGTGACCTCCGGTCCGTTATATAATAAAAAGATATTGTTGTGGCCCAAACGTAGCAGACTAAAACAAATACTTACGCGAGACGCACACACAAATTGCCATGTCTTTATTGCTCTGTGGGTGCCCGGGTGGTATTTGCATTGTGGACTCCGATTGGAAGGACCGGGATATTAGTCTCGCCCACCCCCCTACCC
>ATSW01007178.1:0-11255 GCA_000444245.1 Botryllus schlosseri
TACAAAACAGACACACACCAACCTGCAACAATGGATTTTGATCGATCTCTTCTTGCGTAGGAGTCTTGTTCATAAAAGCGGGATGCGTGTTCAAAACCTGTAGACAATCAGGCACATTCACGGGCTGTAAAATCTCATTAAATCAAACAAGCCTCATGAAAAAATAAGTTCAAAAATTAGCAACACACTCGAAGCTCGGGCCACGGAATGTCTGCATTTTCTGTTTTCTATGAATGTTCAACATAATCTACTTTCCAAATTCCACAATCTGTAAAAAGAATTCTCCAGCCCAGGGGCGTAAAACTCGACTCGCATGGCAGGCCGGTTTCAAGCCTTTCAAGTCGCTCGCGGGCCGCACCAGTCCAATGATTACATGTTACCTCGAATTACATATTGGAGCTGGAATCTCGGAATTGGGCGTCAATGTCACAGATTTGTTCTTAATGATGAGTAGAGTGAAACTAAAATAATTCTATAGGATGGTTACAATGTGGCCTAGGAACATGCTTGACATTTGCTGTCTTGAGGGATTATTCAACGGAAGTATTTCCTAGTAAAAATTACATTTGTTAGAAATGCGCCGGATGATAACATCATTTTCAATCTGCTCAGAATTGCTTGGCGGGCCGGATGAAATCTCAATGGCGGGCCGCGTTCGACACCCCTGCTCTAGCCAAATCGTAAACCAGGTTTCCCCCGGAATCAATAGAGAAGGGAACAATGCAAAGATCCCAAATTGAAAAAGCCACATCCTTCTGCCCAAACTTAATGCTCCAAATTTATAGAACCGGAAACCAAGGCATACCTATCCCGAAAAATAATGAAACACGCATACCTCCTCGAAAGCCTCCTCGCTGAATTCCTCTTTGCGTTTCTTGCCGGCGTTCTTTTTAATCATATCGTCAAACATCTGATCGATGTCGGCGTCCAGTTTCTCCGCAAGACTTCTTCGGTCTTCCACCGTGCCCTTAGAAGCCATAACTGAGCACTATGTTAACCTACTTACAGCAGACCTTCTAAGTAAGACAAAAAGAAAATATATTACATATGTTCGGATAGAATGCCTCAAGATCAAGGCAATACGCAAAACACAGTCCGTCAAAGAAGACCAGTACAATGAACTTTAAAAACATTTCATACAATGCGTACTCCGTACAGCGACATGAACGCAGTGGTCCCAGTCAGAAAAGCAATGCCCACGTCGAGACATTATGAAATTACACCCGAGATGAGAGAAGCTATGATAGTTTAATAAGTAATCAAGAACCAGTAAAAGTATCATGCACCAAAACGTCTTTGTTTAAAACAGGTAAGCATTTAAATAAGGCACTCTGCACACGATTCCAACTAATAAATGGCAGTTTGATATTCAATCGGTTCATCGGCATCAAGCCATTATCCCACCTCAAGAAAAATATGATTCCAAAACATATCGCTTAAGATCAGCGACATGCTATAGTCACGTGATCTAAAACAATCAATTCATAAACCAACCACAAATCTATCGATTGAATCTGTCGATGCCATATTGACTTCAATAGTTAATTGCGACGTCTACATTTTACGGGCAAGCTCTAATGGTCATATCAAGCAACCAAGGGTTTATGATGTTGACACAATCACCAATTAAAAAAGTCTGCACAAATCAGATCAACTATAGCATGATAATAAACATCTACATGAAAACGGTCGCACACTCTTCAATACACAGGCAAGTTGCACAAGCATGCAATATGTTAACACAAAATCTATAACTGGGGTCATCACATGTCACTCGAGGTAGAGACGCCTCCTGGTATGGAGAGGAGTTCATTGATCAGTGCATCTAGAGAAGGCTTGCGAGAAAATGCTTTCAGCCTAAATAGAAGAGTCTCGCACGTCACGCTGACTACTCGAAAGTGCCAGAACAAAAAAATCACGACACATATAATCAGACGAAATCAAATCAGCACCCTTGTGATTGCAATACAAAAAACTAGGGCTCAGTGCTGGGATCCGAACCGAGTATTGAATGTAGTGATTTGAGCATAGTAGTGAGAGGAGATGTTTTCGAGTACAGCACCCAAAACGTGTAGCTTAAAGCAACGCGTGCATGTGAAGTCGTGAGTGACCGGCGGCATTGTCACAAATTACGATGAAGAAATGTATAATATGGTGCATGACTATCAATGTCAAGGTAGACCTACAATCCTACATATATAACAGGGGCGGGCAACACACTGCCAGCAGTGACTTTCCGGTCTTACTCGATGATGCAGCCCGCGGTTCTACATACATTTGCGAGCAGACATCTGCGACCATGAACATCAACAAGACAAAGCTGTGTTCCCATGTAACTGATGCTCGCGTGCTGTCTTTGCTAAGGATTTCTATTCTATGCCCAACATCCAGCCGGAGTTCAAAGAACTTGTTGAACACTTTGATGGACCACAGATATCTCATTGACTTCAACAGCTATTAAAGTTCATAACGGTAATGAATTCATAGAATACTGTTTCTGATCTTTACATTAAACATTAATGCCTAGTATGGGTGGGTAAATTCGCGATTAATGTATCAATTCAGGAATCCGGCCCCCTTGGTACTTCATTTTCCCATATCCGGCCCGTCGACTGGGGAAGTTGCCCGCCCCTTTAGTTATATACATTATCATTATACAGCATAGAACTGGCATTAACTTCTTTGCAGTCAAATAAAAGGGACATAGCCGAACCATTCACAGCATCCATACTTTTGCAACGTCGTAACAAGTGACGATCGAATAGTCAGACCGAAGGCTACAGGCGCGTAGCCAGCCGAATAATAAGGGGAGGGTTTGAAATAAAAGGGGGGGGTTCCGATTTTTTCCGAATTTAGTAACGTAGCATTGACTCGGTTAGGGTTAAGTACATGCGATGCCTAAATAACGATTATACAACATCCCCGTGTTGGCGATTATAGGCGTACGATAAGCTTTTCGACGAGTCCGGAAGTGCTGTTAATTAGCGACTCCCTGATCTGTCGTGAACAATGAAATACGCACGCGTCGAACATTTGAAAACGCGTGCTTATCAACACGCTGAACAATTAAATTCGCGCGCTTGTCAAAGCGTCCAACAATTAAATACGTCCGCTCATCAATGCGTCTTGCTTCTTACGTAGCCTCGGCGACGATTTAGGCAAGTAAAATGTACGAGTTTTTATGGAATATGTGCTATAATGACGCCGATTTCAGGTGGTTCAAACCTTTACCTCTTATAACTCAAGCCTACTGGACTATAGCTGAAGACTAGTGGAAATCAATTACGCATGTACGCACGCGTCGAACATGATTGCGGACATTCGATGTCATTCAGTTACGAGATGTAACTCTTTAATCACAATCGCTAATCAGCATATACTTAATAGCATTTTATCGAAGCCATCTAGAAATAGGAGGCAAAGCATGGTAGGCCCAAGACGCGGTAGTTAGGCTAGCGATATCTTGAGTACGAGGCCTATTCCAGATGCGATTGTGTAGGCCCACGAAGATATCGTGCACACCAAGCCACTGCAGATGTGATTGTGAAGGCCAGTGACTATATCGTGCGCCGCGGGCCTATTGCAGATGTGATTATTCAAGCCAGCGGAGTTAGGCTTGTTGGAGACGCGGTAAATCAGGCTAGTAATGATTGCCAAACGCGCGACAATGAATGACCTGATTTCGCCAATCATCTCAGCGGGAGATCGTGTCGCGTTACACTGTGCAGTGCAATGCGCACAGACGAATCTCGCTAATTAGCAATACGTCTTTCGCTAATTGGCCGCGCCTTTCGTTAATTCGCCGCGCGCAATACTGATAATATGACTTATTGAATTGCAAACGAGTATTAGCGTCAGAGCGGTCATTTAAAAAGAGCAAGGTTTCGCTCTGGCTACGCGCCTGGAAGGTTAATATTCGATTTGGTATCGGATCCCTTGGTTGCTCGATTTTGCCCAGCACTATCAAAGTCGATAAAAATTTTTTGAGAAAAATCAAATGACGCATTATTCGAGACCTCGTAACCTCCGTCTAAAATATTCCGGAGCGGCCTGGTGCAACCACTCGGGGTCTACAACGCACAGGTCACGAATATAGCATTTCGAAGTGTGCACCAGTTCGTTGTACACAACGTACGCCGGTTTGCACTGGAACAGGCACGACGACGGATGTATGTGAACCTTCTGCCCGGAGCCCAACGACTTGTAGGTGTTGTCCCTCTGCAGCTCGGCGGTGTTCAGAAACATTCCGCAAGCCACGGCCTGACGCAGGCGTGTACGGTCCGCGCGGCTCGACGTAATTTCCTGTATGCCCGCCTTGGGACACAGCTCGGTCAGCTGCTTTCTGATTCTGGTGACGGTCACCAGGTTTCTAGAGTTCGCAAAGTTTTCGCGACACCACTCCTGATTGCCTTTCGATTTTCGAAAACCGCCGTACACGTTGAGCAGCGTGAAGTGGTCGCCTTCGCTCGACAGGAATTTTCGCCGGGCCGCCAGAGCTTCCTCGCGCTTCGTCTGCGGGGTGTACAACACGCTGTCCACAGACAGCAACGACACCAGGTCGATGGCTTCTTGCACGCAGCTGAAAGTGTGCAATCGAATAATATAATCACGAGTAGGGCGTAGATGTTTGCGCTGTCAGTGAACTTATCATTTGCTATTTCACAGCTTGTATGTAGCCTACTTTAGAGGCACCATTGCTCATCATGAATCATAAACGGCCAAATGAAACAATTAGGTTGATGTAGTGTTATGCTCAACGTACCGCAATATCCTAACCGAAGCAAGACCGCGTGGTCATGGAACTATCTCCATTCTTTGCAAGCTACTTAGCAAGGACAGACACTTTCTACCCGAGAATGTAGGAAAGTATCTTTCGTCGTACTAAACAAATTCTAATTATTTCTACCATAATGTGTGATTTACCAAAGATTTACTCAAAATAATAAGTTTTTTCATGCAAAAATCTGTCTGTTTTCAAGTCAGGCCTAAATACTTATCAAGGACAGACACTTCCAACCTGAACTAAGGTAAGCAGTACAATTCTAGCATTATGCACGAAAACACCTAATTTACATACGCGAGGGCAAGATTTTGTCAAAATTAAGTTTTTTCTAAGGTCAAAAAATGTCAAAATTTTGATTTTCAGGTCAAAATCTTCTGTCAATCGAGTAATACACAAGACGTAATTTATCCTTCCGACCTTCGTATGCTGCTTATATTATAGTTCAATTTTCTTACGGAAATTAGCCGTATCTCGTTACACGTTCATGCATCGTCGTAGCCATTGAAATTTCGACGCCTTGGCTATGCAGTACACTGGCTTATCTCAGCTTTCAGACCCAAGCGTGGCCAAAACTGCCCCGCCACGGATACCAAGATAAACATGGTTATAAAACCATTGAAATCCTTCAAGAAATGACTGATAGATAACTATACCTGCTCACTGCTCAGTAGAGACAATCCTAACTACCATTTTACGCAAGGATAATGTAGATTGAACGAAGTGCAACATCATATATCCCAGTTATAGCATTGTGTCCTACACCCAACCTGATGGGTCGACTTACCTTTTATCGGGCGCAGACGCGGCGATGATGATTTTCGACAATTTCGGATCGAGCGGGAAAACGGCCATCCTCCTGCCGAGATCCGTCAAGCTGAAGTTGCCTTTTTCACTTTTCGCGACCGCGCCTAGCGCTGACAACTGGTCAAACGCGTCAACGATGGAATCCTACGAGTAAAAACAACATTACAGTTACGCCGACTCGCCTCTGCAGAAACCATGGCGGTCAACAGAATCATGGCAGATCATCATGTAAATACACAATAAAATTGTGATGTTTTCTAGACAATATCAGAAGTGGTCACTGGTCGGTAACAAAGTACTTCTACATTTCGGAGTACTTAAGTAGCTTTCGCCTACCTGCACCACTCAATCGGATATGTTTCACACTACTTCCACGTCAACCTAACGAGTTTTGAAACAAAACTAGTCACTTTTTCACACTTTGGATTTTGTAAGGTAGAAAGCAGTTTTCGGAGAGGTTCGCATTACTCTAACGAGTGTAATTGCTATTGCGACCGAATGAAACAGCCATTTTATCATGGGAACTGAACATTGTTTCATAATGTGCACCTATTGTTACGTTATTTTGTGTTAGCCGCTATGATGAATCTGTCAATTTCCAAAGCTGCCAAGATCGAATTCTGATAAAAGTAATTAATGCCACCATCAAATCTACTTTTTGAAAACACTTGGTTGAGTAGCTATGGTTTATCTTGAACTACTTCTACTTGTAATTGGATAGAAATCTACAATATTAATTCTACTTGAATAACAGCGCTTACTACTTCTACCACCTCTGGATAAGAACCAAACTTTATACCAAATTCACATTCAATTCAAGAAATTACAAAATCGCGGATTGATAGAGACATGTGTCGACAGAGCATACCGGGTAACAAGAACCCCCACGGCATTAGACAAGGCTGCACGGAACTTACCTTGGCCGGAGGGTCCATGAAGTCGAACTTCTCAATGTCTTTGATGCCGATCGCCAACAGATTGAGTATGACACTCGACAAATTGCACCTCAATATCTCCGGCTTGGTCATTTCGTCAAACTTGAAATAATCCTCTTCCGGATACAGTCTGTACACCACACCGGATCTCTCCCTGCAAGCATACAAAATGTGATACCAGCAATACCATAGGGGCATGGACTCCAACAGCTACATATCAAAATGCATGTTCATATTACCAGCATAGAGCTCATATCAAAACGCGTACCCTCACCATCCCTTGTTTTTCAAGATAGAAACCAAAGCCATGTAGCTGCTCTTAACATGTCATGTAAGTGATATTTGCCAAAATTCAATTGTAGACAAAGAAGTGCAACGGCATACGCCTTATAAAGAAAAACGTCATCAAACACTGTTCACAATACCTTCCAGCGCGGCCAGCCCTTTGCCAAGCCTGCGCTTTGGATATCTTCTGCACAGCCAAAACGTCCAATCCAGTTTTTGGCAGGAAACATTTCGCTTTCACTTTACCCGTGTCGATAACATACTTGATCCCCTGCGAATAGAACCACGAAAATAGCATGAGCTTTGCTAACTTGAAATATTTGCTAGAAAATCGAAGGTCCTTATCCATGATATTAACTAAATAACAGCAAGATATCCATATGTCAACACTTACAGATATCCTGCACACTTATTCTGTATTAGTACACAAGCCAACCTTGATGGTGACCGAAGTCTCAGCGATATTGGTGGACAAAACGATTTTGCGATGGTTTCTCGGCGTTTCTCGAAACGGCTTCAACTGCTGATGCTTTGGCAAGGATGCGTAGAGAGGGCAGACGATAAGACTCGGCAAATCGGAGGGCAGCGTCAATGAAATGCTTCTGATGGTGCGCGCCATTCCTTCGATTTCTTCCTGTCCCGTCAGGAACACCAACACGTCTTCTTGAGCTGGTGCTTCTTGGTGAATCTAGATGTAAAAATTCTAGTTATAGATCCCATTTATCAGAAACAACAATTCAACCTCTAGATCTGGGGTCCGTGAAAGTCAAATGTTGAAACTAATATGAAGATACATATATGTCCATATTTTGTCTAATTTTCAACGCTTACCACAGATCGCAACAGCCATTAGCCAAACAGGCGATACAATAACAGGCCTTTGTTCAGTCATCATCCAAAAACTTCGCGGGTAAAGGTTCCACGCAATCACCCACACAAATTTATTGGTCCGAGCTTACAAAAAGAACAACAACCCTAGACCAATGGAGGATAAGTTCCGTTGATAATCTCTAACAAACTGTTGCGTGACATAACATTCATCGAGATTGGAATATTTCGTTGGAAAAAAGACACGGTATTTACAATTCGGTGAGCAAAAATCTGCAGATAACATACACATAAGACACTTTATCCCGGCAAATGCATCTTTACTCGAGTAGATCCAGACCAAAAGGATATCGAGTTCGTCTAGTAACACCAATTAGAACATTTCAAGAATAACTGATTGTTATTACAGAGTTTCAAAATTAAACCAGTAAATTATTCATCTCAGTTCAAGATATATTCTCGAAAACTTCTCACAGCCTCTAATCAGGAAGATTACTCAGATAGAAGGAAAGTTGAAAGAATCAATATGAATATCAAGTATATAATGTTATCACTTATCATGACGTCCTAATGAGAGTATGTGAAAATGAATATTGTGCCAACACCAAGTGTGAAAAATCCATGAAGAAACCGTCAGGACATCAATTAACTTGGTGTATATTAGTTGAGCGAGATGGCCATACCACATATAGCGTTTCAGACTACTCTGAACATGAACCTCACCTGGAAAATCGAGACCAGCGCGGATCTGAGGTAATCTGTTTGTGGCGAGTCTGTATAAAGGATGTCGATCTTGTGGAGGCGGCCCTCCAAGTATAAAACGGGCGCTTGGTTGAAATATTTCGAGAAATTATCCACGTCCATCGTAGCCGACATCACCACGATTCGGAGTCTGAGAAATCAATTGATTCAAGATTTGTGAAAAATTTATAAATGATATATCTTTCAAGGCTAATTGATGTATGATAAAATCTTGCAAACACGAGAGCCACCGTGTACGTGTGTACGCCATTGCATCACTATTCATGCAACAGATGAAGGCAATCTTAGCTACATTTCCCCATGAAGTCTGAAAAAACGATTGATGATCAGATCAATCACTCTCAAATGTTGAACAAGACAAAGTGCAAAGAAGACTAATACTATTTAGAAGCAAAAATATTCTGTATTCTATATGACAAAGCAGTCTACTTGAAAGGCAATTACCATTTCTAGTTGATACAGGAAAAGGACAGTTCTATTACTAAATAGCAGGTATTATCAAATCAGGAAGTTGGTATTTTGTAATTGATTCAAAATCATTCAATGAATTGCTAATCATGACTATCCTCATACTAGTCATACACAATGACAAACACAGCACCACCATTAATCATAGAAATCATAATTATGACTACAATACAAATATGTATGAGCTTCATGCACCAAATCGGAGGAAAGAACAGCGACAGTACGCAGCTAAAATATATGCAAGGACAGGAGTCGCTACTGAAAATGTTCAATGAAAGTGGAAAATAGCATATATCTGATATTGCAAAGGTAAACAAATCTAATAGGTAACAGACGGAATGGTCACTTCATTAAAATCAGGGATAATTTGTAGTCATCAAAGCATATTTTCTTTCATTCTAATCGCATATTAACAAGAAGTTTATAGATATACAGAATATAATTACATTAATTAGGCTAAGAATTGCTAACAATATGATGCCTATAAAATCATCATGTCATCAGCTCACATTACAGCAGCGTGGTGAAACCAACATTCTTGAAGAAAATTCCTTATGAATAGTAATATTGCACCAGCCTGACACCACAAGAGACAACTGAATGTAATATCAACAATGCCCATATGATAGCAATCGAACATTGTTGTGATTGGAAGACAGAAAGCGAAACCTATATAAATTTGACACTCTTCAAACAAAGAATAAATAAAGCTAACAGTCTATGGACTCTATGCAGTCTGCAATAACAGTCTAATGAGATGGCAACAGAGTCAGAGTAGGACAGAAGTCACAGAACACAGGAATGTTGATCACAATGATGAACAGCTTTGAAGGTGTGCTGTACCAGGATAATATTTGCAAGCATTTGTTACAAAAATGTTTGGATGGTGGAGTGTGCAGCTTGCATTGCAAGATCTTTTATATATCATAACAATATATAACCTCAGCATAAATAATTAGATGATGTGAAACAAGTGAACATCTGCAGGACTTCAATGGAATATGGTGCTGGCCTCGGCGTTTAGGACCTTTATTGAGGAAGTTGTAGACTTGACATGGTAGAATAGGATGCGAAAAATACTACATGAGCATCAACAGATACCAACCTTTTCATTCCTTGTTTCGATCGTTCTTTCTGAGCTGTTTTCACAATGCCAAAGAGAACGTCAGTGTGCACAGTCCTTTCGTGAGCTTCGTCCAGAAGTAGCACATTATACTTTGACAAAAGTTTGTCACCAACTGATTCACGCATAAGCATTCCTATGATGATGAATGTTTTGTAACTATGAAATGTTTTGTGGCGTGGCTTATCGTTATCAGGCAATTCGTAATTTATGCGTTTAATCATTCGATAACAGACCCATGATCGTACAAAACGGCCGATGAAATCCTATCTCATTTTAATACAAATTCTATTCGAAATGCTCGAGGCAATTGTACACTTTCAAGACCACCATAATTAATCACAATTCCAACCAACGGAACAGCTGAAGATTTTTCAAGTTCTAGTAAACACACTCAAATGCGTCAATTCTAGCATGAAAGAAAGAGTTTACCATCTGTCATGTACTTTATCTTTGTGTTTTTACTAGTTGTATCATCAAATCTGACACAATATCCGACCAACTCCCCTAAAGTCGCGTTCATTTCCTTCGCAACCCTGAAAACCAAAAGCAATCGCATGCTGGACAAATATCCACATTATTCCAATTGTTCATCATTTTACCTTTCTGCGACAGTGATAGCGGCCACACGTCTTGGCTGCGTGCAAGCAATGCATCCGTGAGTCGCAAGGCCCGCTTGGTACAGAAACTGGGGAATCTGAGTGGTTTTGCCACTTGCCGTCTCCCCCACTATAATCACAGTGTCGGCTTTGCGTACTTCCGCCACTATCTTTTCTTTTGCTGGGAATATCGGCAGTGCCTTCCGTTCTTGCAATAAATCATGATTTGCATTTCCATTGTGAAAATCGACCTGCTTCCCTTTTCCGTTGCCGACATGACACGATCCATTTTGTTTGAACTTCTTGTGACCATGGTGGCCGTAGGGCTCACCCTGATTGTGCTTTTTGGGAAAGAATTTTCTTTTCGTTGGCAGTCTGCCATTCATTGATATGGGAGATTTAAATTTGGTAGCCATCAGTACTAAATAGTGCCTGAAAAAATATGCAAAACACGAAATATGTTAACTTTAATAACGCCATGAGTTGTAGATGACTGCAGTTTTAGGAGTAAAAAACTATAACAGTGAAAACGAAACAGTTTATAACACAGGCAGTACTATTGTAACAATACGGCATATTAAAAACCATGGTCTGATATTAATTCTGACACAGTGACAGCTCAATTTGGAAATCCTGTTTGCATTCAACTAGTGACCGAATCACAAAGT
>KE605601.1:0-11100 GCA_000444245.1 Botryllus schlosseri
ATTTGTGTCGAGCTTGATAAGGGGGCGATGAGTCGAAAAAGGATGGGAGCCAGATCTATCAATAAAAATATGGTTGTGTGTCTTTCACAAGAGTCGACGAGTGCACTAAAAATACTTTTGTGTGATCAGTCTAGTGGGAAAGATACTGGGAGAAACACGTACGCGGAAAAGAATCTCTGCAACCTAAAGAATTCAGCTGCGATACAACAATGTTGTTTCGAGATTTGCCAATGACAATGTTTCTCAGTAAATCAGCAACCAGATGCTCCATTTTCAGAAGATATCGTCAGCAATCGCGGCAACCCTAGGAGGATCATTCCTAATTCCCGTCATTATGTAGTGTAGTGTTTGGATGGACGGATGCATATTTGCAGGGCAGACAAAAACGTTTCCAATCCTATACAAGCAGAAACCAGATGGGAAAAGCAACCTTGATCGGTGCACTGCTGGAGCTCGGCTTCTCGTCGGTGTCAGCTTTCGGCTCTTCCTCTTCTTTTGGCTCCTCCGGCTTACTTTCAGTCGAGCTCAAGCCAGACGGCAGACTCGATTTCAGGCTCTGGATGACATCGCCGAGAAAATGCTGCGACGCGCTATCGTACAGATCGAAAGCGATTTGATATGCCATCGTCACTTCATCCTGCAAAAAGATTTGAAACGATGCGAATTTTGGAATTGACAAAATGAATACCTCCGCTGCATTGATATTCGAATTTGAAAAAAACCATCAATGAAATCAATGCAGAGATACGACACACACGTCGCAAATTTCCAATTGCAACTCGACAGGGAATCAAGGAGTAGCTTTTGATGACAGTATTACAGATGCAGAATTGGTCTCAATTTACCTATGGACTCCAATTCATTAATTCAAAAATGTAGCTTTTATGCATTTACTTTCAAAACAATTTCATCCTGATTACTAATCAGCACTGCCAAATCCATCCCAGTATCTGTTCAGTATTCATCTACATATTTCAATGACAGAATGGGGCTAATTGTAGACTTGTCACTAAGTCATTGGATACTTAGATACTGGATTGAATGGTAACATAGAAGCAGAAAAATTAATCAACTATTTTATTTTTATACATTACATTACTTGTTTGCAACAATACTCATTATTATGTTTCCAGCTGCAAAAGCTAGGTCACATAATTTCGGGTACTGGCAATGACTTATCTACATGATGACAATCTCAGAAGTGCCAACATGCGGTAAGCAAAGCGCAGAAAATTAACATAAGATAATTTGCACACTACCGTTCACTTGCAGTAGTTCTTCGAAAACTTATCGAACAAAAGTTACCAAATTAAACACATTAGTAACAAAGAAATACGGTACCTTCGATTCCGACAGCAGCTTTCTTAAGATCTCCGACACGGCCGACGGATCATTCAAGTAAATGAGGACTTGACAGACGCTGATATAATCGGGCTTTTCGCCTTTCGACTGATGACTCGTATCCAGCCTGGAGTACAAGCGTACGAGGAGCCGCAGTATTTTTTCGCGCTGGCCCTTGTGTTCGATGACTTCGGTACACAGCTTGAGGCAGTACGACAGCATGTCATTCAAGTTGGGCTGCGTAAAGAAATACTTTCCGTCATGGAATTTCATGAACCTTCAACCTTGCCATCACCGTGAAAAGATTAGCAATCAGCTTCTCAAGTGAGGCAGCCCATTGCATGCGAATATAATATATTATGTTGAGTACGATTCGACAATGTTTTGGATATGGACATAAGCCACTTTACAGCTATAAAATTAGGGAAAATGAGAGCATCCCCAATATGAAAGTAACAGACTGATGAACTATAGCATACCTGAACATTTCAAGAAAAATGTTAGGTCTGAAAATACGGTGACATATGTTACTTCGATTCCACAGCGATAGCCTATCTGAATTGACAGAGAAAGTGAAAATATGTGTAAAAATTGAACAATCATAACGACTGGCAGCGGTTATTTTGAACCATAACATTGTCTCTTCTGAAGCAATTTCAAGGACATCATTCCTCAGATACTCGTATAGGCCTAATATAGCTGATGACAGTAACTGTGTTGAGTGTTCCGATGCTAACCAAGAAGCAGCATTATAAATATTCAATGCTGACAACATTATTCAAAGCAACTATTCCTCCAATTTGTGGCAGGGATGTAAAAGCACGGATTGATGGGAAGTGGGAGATTTGTTTATCATCATTGAATCACATCACATATCTGGTAATTGACAAAGTGACTTAAGTCCGTCAAAAGTCAAAGTTCATGAAAATGTATCATAAATAAAACGTGGACAGTCCACTCATAGGGTATTAGCCGAAAATAAATATATAAGATATTCACAGATCGTTTGACAGCATCTTCGAAGACATCCATCCGTCTGCATTCGATGGCAATTCCAACAGCTTGCTTGCATTGACCATCATTCAGGCACTTTTCAAACATGCGGTTTACAATTGCTTCCAAGCGTTGGTCTACGTCCGGACACATCTCATCTCCAGACGCCAAGCTGTCTTCCACTTGTTGCTGCAGCTTTGTGTAGTGGTCAATACACTTCGCTGCAAATATATTCAAAGGTAAGAATTCAAATATATTCTTTTCAATGCAATGTCTGCCTGTATCAAAGTAAAAATTCACAACCCCATCATAAAAATGAATATTTTGTCTAACAACCAAGACTGCATCGCTAAAACAGAAGAAATACGGAAAGCCAACTACAGAATATTGATAGGCAAACTTCCAACTTACATATTGTAGTACTGACGTACTCCGAACTTTCATTGAGGTCAAAATGGTCACCAGCTCTTAGAGCATAAAGAAGCGAGTCTTCGAACGATCCTAGATAGTAATAGAGCTTGGACGCCAGCAAAGCTGAGAGTTCTCGGTGAGCGAATGCTTCATCTTCATACAGAACTTCACTAAAAATTGAAATTATACAGTTATGCAGTGGTTCTCAAACTGGGGGCGCGTGCCCGTGAGGGCGTGAACGCATCTGAAGGTGGCCACATCTCCACATCAGTCACGGTATAATGAGACGCCGTAGATAAAGAAACAATATGCGATAGATTGAAAGTAGAACCACCTATCACCACCAATAGAAAATGCATGGATAATGAATATTATTTCTTGTCGTTCCAGGATGCAAGATTTTCTTGGAGTTGAATCTGTAACTGATAAATCAGCTTACTGTACAAGTCAATACTATAGTTCAAAGCTTAAATGGTTGGGAGTCCTACCTTTCAGAACTCGAATCCTAGAAAGCTACAAAATTTGCATATGTATTGTAGGCTACATGTTATTCATGACCATCACTTGTTGTATATAAGAAAATATTGCCTATGTAATGCAAATGAAGCTTCAATATACTCACATTTTTTCTACATAATCTGAAATTTCAGGCCAAAACTGTGGAACAATTTTGTTCAGTCTTTGCAGCGCATATACCTTCAAACCATCATCCGGTTCATCAAGCAGCGAAATGACGCCACCTGGCAAAATAAAAAGTAACATGATCTGCAATGTGATAATGCAAACCCCCTATGGAATCTCGGTTAATTTTTTGAAATGAATCCTGCGTAATGAGAGCTTTTCTGCATAGAATAATAATGTAATTTAACAGAAATTTCTACGTGACGTTGCCGCCAATTCCACTTTGGATGCAAACAAAAACTGAAATTTGAAAAGTCTCCATGTATAATTGCATTTTTCGTTTCAAGGATCGAAGGATGGGAAGAGTTTGTCAGTGAACTGACATTTTCTACGATGATGTACTACTGCTGTACCTATTACGGTATAACATTTCGATCAGGCAAAGAAAGATTTTTTTATCGACCGTTGATCGTGATATGAAAGAGAAAATTGCGAAAATCGATGCAGTTCCCAGTTCGCTACTATAAAATCTGATGAATTAGGCGTGGTAATGGTGGTGGATGCCTCGGATAGAAGCCCTGAACAGATCGCGAAATATAATAAATGTACTGTATGTATGTCGGGAGCATTATCACGATTTTTATTATCATGAAAACAGCAGTTTTTACCTCTATAGAACAGCAAACAAGTGGTGGACACTGGACATACAGTACCGTATAACTGTAGTAGCATACTGTAACTGGTATTAAGGAATTTTCCATGAAATCAAACTCAAATAAGATCGTTACATACATGATACGGTGATTTATCTCTAGGACTGTAGCTGTACGGCTGTACCATACCCCGCATACCGTAAGTCCGTAACTAGATTTCACGCCCTTTTACAGTTTTACAGATATCGTGTATAAAAATTATAAATTTATTTACCTGCTGATGTAATTCGCATTATCGTTGATATCAATCCCTCAACTAGCAGTAGGACAGATCGAAACGAAAATCTCAGGTAGTCCTTGCACGATATAATACTACCGAAGAATACAATAACGCAGGCACCAGACGTACAAAACTGTCAAATTCGTGAATCGCGTACTATTTTGCTTAGTCACAATCTAAAATTACGCATTATCATAATCCGCTCCGATGATTTTACTCGCAGAACGAAAACACTTGCTCAATGTGTGTATGAAATGTGAGTGGGTGTTTTTTTTTGCAAAATTACATCTTTGAGTAGTCGCGGTTATCAAATAATACCATGAGAAGATCTGCTCAGAGATTGTTCACTGTTCACGGTCATGCTAAGATAAGGTTAGCATATTTCGAGATCCGACAAAGTGGACACTTTTTCAAAAACTCTGAATGCTCTAGTACCGGAAAAGAAAACTGGTGGCTTCGAAATTTCTTCGACCAATAGTTCATGTGATGACTAAATAAAGGTCATCTTTCCCATCTGTACTCGCGATACACCCATCGCGCCGTATTTTTCATAGATTGTCTTGCCAAAGATGGCGTTCGCTGCTTCGGAGTCGAGATTTTGATAGCATTTTCTAAAAAAGAGGACAAATTCCCCCAAAAAATAATACATTTAGGCGTCCTCCGAGAACACTTTCAATTTATTGAAAAAAGAGTATAGATCCTTTTAAAAGATGACGTATGGTAACCCTATAGCAGGGGAGTCAAACTCGACTTGCATCGCGGGCCGGATCCAAACCTTCAGATTGCTCGCGGGCCGCACTAGTCAAATGACTCCAAAATATCACCTCGAAACTCCTGCCCTTGATTTTCATTTGAATACTTTACTAGCAATCTTATGCACTTTGCACATAATAGTAGGCCTTATTAAGGATCATATGGGCTCTATTCTATCATGGCAATAATACGAATGGGCAGTTGAATACCGTTATAAACGGCTAAAACAGAGGCTCCTGGTATGATATGAGTTGTCATATTTCTATGCATCCTTTGTTTCAGTCGTGTACTGGCGTCAGGCGAACTCTGTATCCACTATTTTGCGTTCGCAAAATTGGGTGTCAACGTGAACGACTTGTTCCGAATGCTGCACTAAAGTGAACAGCTGAACACTCTGCATTTGCTATCGTGAGGGGTTATTTAATGGAAGTATATCTTGCTAAAAATCCCAACATTTGCTGTTAGAAATACGCTCAATAATACACGCATTTTGCAATCTACTCAAAATTGCTTCGCGGGCCGTCTGGGGGGCCGGATGCGACCCGAATGTTTGATACCCCTGCCCCAAATAGGCCTAGCTAAAATAAATATTGGAATTGGGTGAGACGGTGTCAACTTGAGTTACAGACAATGATATTTTCGAATGTGACTTTGACTATCAAAGAATGAAGAAATTCATTCATTGGGGACTACAGTCATATTCGTCACTGATAAATGTACCATGAGTCCTGCGTCACCACCAAGCCCGGCCACTTTGTTGTCTGGTCGATCGTTTACCTTCAAGATGTGGCAGACCGCTGGTCCCAACGCGCGTGTGATAGGGATAAAGAGTTCAAGAGTATCAACAGAACTCGAATCGACAGGGTGTGAGTATATAAGACGGCGGAACTGGCCACGATACCTCCCCGGCGGCGTGATAAGGTAACAAAATATAAATTCGGCATATTGTGACCGGATTTTGCGCGAGCCTCTCATATGCGGTTTAAATTGACTACGCATGCAGACCGTGATACCGATGCGATCCGGTGTGCTTCCTTAACCACATTTTTGGTATTTTTCTACCTATCGTTTTCTGTTAAATTTGTAATGGAATAGCAATTTACGCTACAACTTCTGGGTATCGTACTAAACTGATTGCTTGCATGTTTATCAGACCTTTCGTCTTTCACTTGAAATGTATTCGCGGCGTGTGCGGAAAATCGATCACTCCCTCTATTTGTGCTTGGGTATAACCTATGGGTGCTGACGTGCTGTAGCTGTTCGAGAGGGGATAGAGAAAGTGTACAGACCGTTTGAGCAAATTTTGTCGGGTAGGCCTAGGCCTATTCCGACAAAATTTTGAAATGTTGGGGATTTCTCAGGATGGGAGATAACGTTAATTTCCGTGGGTATGACGTTCCCGTCATATGGAATTGCCAGACATGTCGACCATGACCATATTCCGTGATTTGTTACAGGATAGCGTTCTGAGCTTTGGCGTTTTTCTGGCAAGCTTGACAGAGCTCAGTCGGCAATATATTTGTTACGTTTTCAGGTGCCACTCGTCTCCAATTCGTCGGGACGTATTGCCTCCGGCCTAGAAGACTTGGGTCGTATCGGGTCTCCCAGTCTATACCCCGTAGAACAGTGTTTCCAAAAATTTTTTGAGCTACCGCTCACCTGGACAATGAATGAAAGTACCAGCGCTTCCCTGCCCCCCCCTTAACACCCCTAAAAATAATAAAACGATAGTATTTCAGCCTTTATTACAGCTAATATTGAGTTGGATGAAGCTGGCGTATTGTCATCAGCATCGTCATCATATTGGGTTTAACTCTTCATAAGAACAATCTCATTCTAAAATCTCCAGTCTCCTCTCCACGTGCCGTACTGTCACTGTCAGAGAGTTTCTGCTGCGAGGCAGAAACTCATTATGAGTGGGGAAGCGCAACGATGAATAAGTCAATCTGACTCCAATGAGAGTATTTCTATTTGATTTAATTGTGTATCTGGAACGATTGATGGGATACATTAAACTTCGACTTGAATTCAAAATCTTTCTACAATCTGATCAGCTCCTCAATTATTTCATGTTCGGAAACTTTACAGAATGGATTGAATATGCGGTAAGGAATTTATAATTGGAATATATACTGGAATTAAATTACTGAATCCTTGTGCAGTTTTCCGAAATGACTGGCTTATGCTTTGGTACCAAAAGCGGGAATGCGCGTTTGACGGTAGCTCAGGAAAAGCTTGAGAATTTGGTCAGTTCACGCCTCGCTTAATTTATGTGATAGGCTATATCACGGCCTTATCACTGAATCAAGACAGAGCCATTTCCACCTTGATCAGAGGTTTCATCATTACTAATAACCGCAGATATATTCTACTCATCAATTACGAAGAATATCCCTGTCAAGTAAAAGCAACATCGTTTCTCGCAACCAGACCACCTTGTCGAAGGCCACGGTCGCAGCACTGTGGAAAATTCACGATCGTTTGAAACGGAGATTAAAGTCACGCAAGGCTGTTTCTCTTAAAAAGCCATCGCACCTCACAGAGCAGCAATAACTACACAGTACACAGTGCACAAATACTTCGTAGTTCTCACGGCACGCAATGAGCCAGCACGCTGTCTAGGGATTCTGCAGACTGCTTAATTAGTCGATTGATGGGCAAAATCAACATTGTTCAGTAACAACGGACTTTTCCGGTACAGCTGATTGAAGAGACGGACGACCTTAAATTGCCCTGACTGCATCGATTTTGCACATTTACTGCGTATTTAGCTGCTTTATACATCAATCGAAACCTACACAACGAACGCAGTGTTCGATCGGGGAATTGCTCGTCTTCTCGCACTCGGAGTCTCAACGGGAATCTAGTTAATATCCCCGAGTCTCGCCGCGGAGATTGGAGCTTCAACGCGCTGTGCAACTGAGCCCGGAGATGCTGGTTTGCGCCCCGGTGAGTGAGAGTTATCTGTTCTTGCTAAGGCACGGAAACCAGCTGCTCAGTGCTCATGCTCAGTGCTCTGAATGTCAAAGTGAAGAAATCCAACCGTAGGCCTACCTACATGGAAAAACGGCGAGAGTTCTATATGTCCCTGGAGTAACCGAGAGCCCGTCCCAAGCCCGCCCAAGACGTAGCTCTTGCTTTTATAAAGGTTGGTGACCCTGTCCTAAACTGATTCTGTTTCATGGTCACTGGCCCACTTCAAAATCCAGGCAATTGCTCCACAGTTTAACGCCCGTAGTGGACATATAATCATCGAACTAAGCAAAGAATCCCACCACCAACTGGGCATCTGAAAGCTGGCAACCGCCGTATCGCCTTACCGCACTGATTTCAGCCCCAACTCAATTTCCACGAGAATTAGACGAAGGAGATCCCAGATCGAATCCATTCGTGACGTATCATACCAGCTTGCAAGCAAAACCACATCTGATAAGTTCTACATGTAGTGTCGGTATCGTTTTCCATTTCAAAATTTCAGTTTCAGTTTTTCCCAATCTTGCTATACTAAATGTCAACGTCAAACCATCTGCCGTACCGCGAAGTGCGCTGGGTTCCCAACCACTTAAATAGGCAGCGATTCTACTTCGGTAATTTCAAATTACTCAAGTCTGCCTACAATCTCGGGTAACGCTCAACAGCAATTTTGCGACATTACAGAGGAACTGCTTAACTAAAACACTAATTACTAATATTACAGACTTATGGTCTGGACACTCAAGTCACAAAATTCTTGAGGAGAATTTATATAATACTTATGCCCAGAAGAAGACGCCTCAATAACAATGCACAAGGATTGTAACGTTCGAGTAACATGATTAGGTATAAAACACAAAGGATATCTGAATAGAAAATATCAAAAGTAAAATAAACAATCTCATTAACAAAATATGATAGCCACACATATCCCGATTGACATGATCGTAAACGTACTATGAGTATAAAACCGATACCGATAGTGCTTGGGCTGATGACATTCCCTCTGATACCGGTGACCGGTGGAACCATATGTGCAATGCAAATCAGTAAACTACGGAACCGTAACTGGAAGGATTTGTATGAAACAAAGATTTTTATTGTGTGTGTGTCGGTGTCATATGTGTCTTAACTCAGGCTGGGCGAGACCGAGTACCTGGGGTATTCGATACCGAGTCTAGCACTAAGTTTTGAGTATCACTCATTGTGGCGTCATACACATAGTTCAACTTGATCAGGAATAATTTCACATGAGTCTACCGAAAATATAACAACGCGTTGTGCCAACACTTGATAACTATCGCAAAGAAATGTCGGATTCCAGTTCTACAATCATTGTGCCCAGAGCCTAACCCTAGCCCAACTCAAAGCCTGCCGTGATATTCGTAATCAATAATTTGGCATCAATGTTGATTTAGGCAAAATTCTCAAATGCGCTTGTAACATCGGCTTGGCTGACATATTATCAGGCTACGCTTCAGAGGAATCTCCGTTTAACAAACCGTCACATTCCTGCAGCATCATGTACTCAGGATTATCTAGACCTGTTATTATATTTGTAGGAGGTCCCTGACTGTGCGAGTCATGGTCTTCGAACATTGGGCTGAACTGAGGCCCGAGTCTGTCTGTTTCGTCGACATTTGTTCGACCATTCTGTTTCAATTGGTTTCTGAAAGGTCCGTCACCATTGTGCGTAGGGGATTGTCTCGGATTAAGATTGTGAGGGTCAAGGTTCGGTGAACCGTTTGACACTGATGGGTGAAGGTTGTCGCCGTGATCGTGGATTATATTGCTTGGATTCAAATATTCTACGCTGGCATCGTCTGGAGTCTTGCTGAGCTTTGGAGAATCTGAAATGGACTGAACAGTCAGTAAACTGCACGGAACTGAGTGGAAAACGTTTTGATGTTTCGATTGAAATTGAAATCTTACTAACGACGAAGAAATACGAACAGAAAATTTTCTTTTTCGCAACACAATTTTTTCAAGAACGACCAGGAACAGCCGGGAGTTTTTGAAATATAAAATATTAGGGCTAGTTTTTATCAATACACAAAATATAGATACGAGTGATGCTCATGTTAGGGGTTACGACAGGGTCGATTTCATTTACAAATTTATTTCAAACTCTGCAGCTATTGAAATTCGATATCAAAATGCGTAATTCAAACGTAACTTAGTGCTGATTATTATTTTTCTGTGCTGTTGTAAAAAAATATATGTCTTCGCCCAGATTCCAAAAATGAAGATGTTAGCAGGAAAGTCATCATGCAGGGGGCATTTTCGGGCATATTTTCAGAAGAATCCGCAGGTCAAAAAAATTGACTCGCGGGTTGTGGTTGTGGAACAGTAAAAATTCTAAGAACATCTCAAGATCATGCTATCCACAAAAATAGACAAAAGTATGAACTGCAGTCCATTTAATCAAAGCATCAGGTTTTCTAGTTAAGAGTAAAAAAGCACCAGGGGATGTCTGAAGGTAGCACCTGTGAAAGATAATAACAATTTCAAGATACCAACCTTGATGGTCATGCTGGTCCATCAGGGCCGTCTTCTCATTGTCCTCCTCCTGTCCATTCCAATTGAGGTAATCGTGCTCTGGTTGCTGGTCGTTGATGTAGATCGGGTCGTCATTGGCGCTGTCCCGCGATAAAAACTGATTGGGCCACGCCGAAGGGTGGGTTTGCTGAGATTTGGCCAGTTCACTATCGTCCATGTAGACGTTATTCGACAGCGACATTCCCATGTTGGCGGCGCTCTCTCCGGGCAGTTTTGGCTGAGTTTCCAGAGCCGATTTCTTCGCATCCATGTAATCTTCGAAGTAAATTTTGTGTTAAACTTCATCTCGCTTTTAAATGTATAAAAGAAATCGGGAATGACGCCAGACCAGACCGATCGGTATAAAACTTTTTCCTGTCGGGTTCATCGATGAAAGAAGCATGCACATTGCTTATGACAGCACAAACGTTATGTTACCTGCATTAACAACCCTCACAATTTTGAGACATCCAAAACGTAGACCTATGCGACATCAGTGTTTTCTGTATTTAGAGTTTGTGGATGGTTCAAATTGTC
>ATSW01007182.1:0-16760 GCA_000444245.1 Botryllus schlosseri
CTACGCATTAGGCTGCTGGACTTGAAGGCGGCTTGCGCGCGGATGCCGTCTGGGAAGGAGATGCTTATTAACGGTATGTTAACCGGCCTTGAACACAGCTAGACAAATTCTCGTTGTCTAATTAGACTCATTAGAGCGAAATGGCGGTAATCTCATTTGACAAATGTTTCTATGCTGGATTTCCTGGCAATGTTACAGGATAACTGTAAAGTGCGGATACAGCCAAGCTTGCTGTAGCCTACATACATTTGCCAATCTCCTGTTTATGGGAAAGAAACTGTTGATTTGATATGAACTTAACTTGAATCAATTTCACGAATTCAGTAATTCTAATTCTAATTCTAATTGGAATAAAACTGTTAGCTGTAATTCTAATTCTAGTCTGATTTGAAAAATAAACTGTGTAGCTATAATTCTAATCTAGTTTTTTGGAAAAGTTGAGGTGGTAAAAGCAGTCATGGTTGCTTGCTGGTCATGTAGAAGTAACTTCGTAAATTTCTACTCAAGCACAAGTAGTAGTAACAATTTCCAAGTAAGTTAAAAAGCAAGCTTTGTTTTTTAAGGTATTCATGGTGTTCGTGGACCACTATGATCATTTACACCAGGCCGATATTCTTCATTTTTATTCCGTAACTGCCGACTTACAGCGCGGCCCACTTCTAGGCTTTTTGCTAGAGGTGGCGAGGAGGAGCCTAGATTAACCTCCAATACTTGGGTATAGGAATTCTGAAGTCGACCTCGGCCGGACCAATTAAAAAAGCAAGTATTCAACGCCCAGTTTTGCCTCGAGTAGGCAAACCTACATGAGCCCTCCCGAAAAAGTAGGAGTTACTGACCGCTTATGACCGACAAGTACGCGAATAAGTAGTTTCAAACAGTAAATTTGGTCGGGTGTCGCATGCTTTTAGCAGGGTTGTAATGACTCGAATCATGGCTCGACTGAAGTCGCGATTTTTTGGTGACTCAACTTGACTCGACTCGAGTAAATTTTTGTATTGACTCGACTTGTACCCGAGTCACTGTGCACGACTCGAGCCAAGTCATACGACTCGAGACTAGGACGGTCAGGACAGACATTTTATTGTAACTTCGAAGAATAGTAAAGTTACCACATCATTGGTATTTCGTCTATCACTCCTGATGCTCGGAAATAGGGCCATAAACTGTTCAAACTGCGGAAAATTACGATATTACGAATGCGAGCCAGCTATATCACTCGAGCAGAGCTAAAAAAAAGGTCTTGAACCGGATTGATCTGAAAATGGAACTCGAGTCAAAACACTATGACTCGGACTTGACTCGGTGGTGAATTGAAAATGACTAGACGTGACTCGAGTCAAAACTATAAAAGTGAGATTGAATTGTGACTTGATTACGACCCTGCTTTTTAGCAGCTAATCGGTGGCAGTTTCATTAGAAATTGCAGTGTGCATCTTCGCGACGAAAGCAAACAGAGTAATGACACGAATATGGGAAATGTTCGAAATATATATATTCCGTTACCGTGATACGGGCGACGATTCCATGTGGCTTTTGTGACAGTTTGACGCATGAAAGTGATACAAATACCGTTCAAAACTACTTCCCGCTTTTTAGAAGTGTAAAAGTAAGTCAGATTCCCTAAAATATTGTTTAGTAGATGTGTAACTACTCCAAAAGTGGAAATACTCCACTTGCGTAAATCAACTCTGCTACTCCCAAAGAGAAAGCATTTGGTTACTGACCGACTCCGCATAATTCAACATACTTTTTCTGGCATAACCGTTCCTGTGCGGTTTCAGCGGTATCTTCTCGTAACGCGCCTTGTCGTGCGTCTTGGTTTTGCGTCTTCTCGGGACCGGCTTCTTTAATCCCTTCTTTCTATAATTAGAATTATTACCATGACAAGGCGAATATTCTTTGCCACAAAAATCAATCGTCGTGTATAAGATAAAACACAGCGGTATTAATATCGGCATGCAGGATTTACAAACCTTAAACAGTAGCAAGTGAGAAACCAGATGATGCAGCTTATCGCCGTAATCAGGATGAAAATCACAATCCCAGTGTACATGACGCTCCAATCTGAAATGGGAATGCGTCAAAAGTCGAAAGATCGAGATCCATCACTGTTACGTTGGGTATAAATACTAGGTATACCAGTAGATGTTAGATTGACAACCATACGTGGTCTTTCCAACATTTTGATATGGGTTTGTTGCACCGCATTGTGTCTCAAATGCCACATTGAATAGATGAGGATGGCAGGAGCGCCGATTCCATATACGTACTCTCCAAACATTTCGTATTGATACGCATCAATGCAAAATTCCAACTCACCACAGTTTCTCTTTCCATCGCCCATATAAACCCTGAAGAAATTCTCCATCCAAAACACGTCACATTCACACTCGTGCGACCCGGACCGGCATCGTCCGTGTCCCGAACAATCGTTCTCGCAGACTAAACAAAAAATTCGGTCGTCAAAGACGTGACTCTGTCAGTCAATAGGGCGCGGCGTACCGTAAGTCTCCGCCCTGATAAATTTGAACTCCAAAAATTCCACATCGTGCTTCAGCTTCGAGTTGAGCAAGTAGACTATTTCAGAGGCGAGCATGGCGTCGCCGTTTTCCAGGGTGACGTAGAACTGCACCACCAGGCTGAAAATACGTGTCCGAGTGATAGGGCGGTTCTACATTTTTAAAGTCCGTTTATAGACTGTTTCGACAGGTTTTAAGAGCAAATTACAGCATCAATTTTGATTTGAAAGAAACAGATTTGGTGATTTCGGTCAGATTTACTATTATTTCAAAGCCGGATTTGGACACTTACTGGAAATTAAATTCATGATCATTTTCAATTTCCATTCGACTTTTGCACAAAATTTCCGCCGTTACAAGATTTATTTGAAGATCTTCTTGGAGGTACAGAACATCAATATACAATTGAAAAGTATATTCCTATTGAAATGAACTAAAATATTTTCGACTGACACTCGTCACGGGTAATTGTCAGCATCTAGTAGAAAATTGGAAAGAACATTGCAATCTAATTGTTGACATAGAATGTTCTTTTGAAACCTCTACTAGCTGCTGACGATCACAGCTCACGAGTGACAGCCAAAAATATTCGGGTTCATTTCAATATGAATATATACTTTTAAATTACAGGGTTAGGTCTTGGATATGATACAACATCAATTTTCGAATCAGATGTGGAGCTGAATTCGTGTCTCATATTCGAAAAGTTTTATACGATGTCAAGCGTACAGTATTCGGATTGATTCGCAAAAGTTTCGTGAACGAAATCGATTTGACAATGCGAACATTACACGACCGTAACTGATTATAATTCCTATAAATTGCGCTTATACTCATCGTCTATGGTAGTTCTCAAGGAGACTTGAAAGAACTGAAATTTTGAAAACCAGCACTGACACAGTTTTCTATTTTCCGCTTCTCGAAGTAGTTTTACCACATGCCGCGAAAATCACTATTTCTACTTGTATTCAAGCCAAAATGTGAGGAATTAGTTCTAATCGTACTCGTGCACCGCAACGCCTACTTTCGATGGCCCACAAGTGAGACGTAACACTCACTGGCCGGTTCCGTGCTCTGCAAAAACGTTTCGAACCACGACTTTGTCTTCGTCTTGCAGTGACAGTAAAACCCCGAGTTGCCTCACAACGGTCTGTTTGCGTTCCTCGTTAAATTTCGCGATGTCCGCTTGCAAGTGTAGTTCAGCCTGGCAAGAAGACCAATGTGATAAAAGGCTTTAAATAACTTACCAGTAGAACATGTAAATAACTAGGATGTTCCATTTCAACGGATATCTAAACAGTTTTGTTTTTCAAACCGCAGAGTCTTTGTTAGCTTGCTCTGAAGGTGTGTCAAACTGACTTGGCCTCATGTTATTTACACGACACATCAGTGTAACACTCCTTTGGATACTGTACACTGTCCAAGGTACCAGAGATGAGCATGGATTTTGATATGAAAACACGGGATTTGCATTTATGACAATTTGGATTTCTAATAAATTTCAATTTTCACAAGTTTTTTAAACAAATTACAGCGATTTGGACTTGGATTTGAGGGTGACACCAAAATCTTTCCCAATTCGTATTAGGACTTGAATTTGAAGATATTAAATATGTTCATCTCTCACAGGCGTACATTCGGGGATGTCTTTTTCAGGGAAACGCGAGAATGATAATTTCCGATCTTGAATTTCGGGAAAAACACGATCATGATTCGCGTTCCATCGTCCCAGGTTGCGTCAAGAGATCGCCAGCCACAAGACAGAATAATGCAATTGCCGTAATTATCAAACAAATTTGTGCATCAGTCCAGTAATCATCATTAATTGTGACCAATTCCAGTACCAATCTACACTTAAACACCGCAATTGGTCCAGAGACCAACCTACAACCATGGCAAAATATAGCGTGGTCTCATTACAATTTACAAACAGGAAACATGCCTCGTGTGAAGGAAATTGTGTCGAAACAAAGCCCGATAAGCGCAATCTTCAGAAAGTAAACAGAACTTCCTTCCTGTGACAGTCACAAAGTGAATTTGGCAACACTCCAAACATATCATTTTCACTCGATATCCTCAAGAGCCGTAGATATGATGAAGGAAGGAACGAAATTAAACAATAACCAACCAAGTTCGAAGTGAGTGGATCTGGTAGCACCGTCACGAGGACTTTGTCTTCCGAAGTCTTGCCTCGAACGTTCGTCACTTTCAGTACAAAAGTATACGTGCCTTGCGCCAATTCGGCGACGTGAAGAATGGCCTTGTGTTCCGAACCGTCTAGTGCAAACTGAAAAACAATGCAACATGTTCGAACGCGGAAGGCAGTTCCAATGCAGGCGGAGCAGTAAAGAGAATGGTAAGCACACCCAAGTAGTTTTGAAAAGCCAGGGACGGCCAGTGCGCAATAAAAATGTTTTGGCCATAGCATGTAATTTTCGAAAAGCTACACAACACACCGCGACTCAGGCTGCAGCACTAATGTGTGTAGTCGTGGCGCAGACCGTGGCCCTAATTCAATCCATTTGTAAACCACTCTCAGCATGGAATCTTTGTTAAGTGAGTAAACGGAGTAGATGTACGAACATACTCGCGTATCTAGAACTTTCGAGTACATAATTATTGGGATGATGTTAAATCATTCAAAAACAAATCAAATTTCTGGGTAAACTCAGAATTTTCGAGATAACTGGAGAAGTATCATCGTTATTAGTCTGACACCAAATCACCGCAAATCATACCCCGGCAGCTGGACTTTTGTCCGTTCTGCTCCAAAAATATTCTTTAATGCCGTAATCGTCATGAGACCCGCTGCCGTTTAACATCGCCACGTTGTCCGGCAGAGACATTTTGATGTCGGGACCCGCATTGGCGACAGGCGGTTGTTCTGCAACGAAAAGAGATTTGCGATTTGAAAATTTAGATATTTGCGGATAAAGTTGACAGAACCATGGCAGGTGTCAACACGTACCGCATCATACAGCAAACGTGAATTAAATCAGAATTCGAGTTAACCATAACACTGTAGGGTAAAGCAGGGACCTGTTGAATCAGAAGTTACACGGAAATTCCGGTATTTAGCCTCGAAAACTCTGCACTCCGTGGGCATCGTGCATGACAGACTTGTATGTAACAGTGACCCGAGTGAAGATGTGACATTGCCGGATGGCTACGACTTAACATGAAGTCGTCAAGATCATATCACCAGTAAAGGGCAATATTGATCATGCATTGCGTTGTTCCATTCCGCAAATGTGCACGACTCTATTCCCTCGTCGTCTCTCTTTCTCATTTGCTGTCTCGAGGGATATTTACTCTAATGAAAATCTTAACTTTTGACGGAAATGCGCAGGATAATACTATCGTACTACCATGTTTACTCCGCATGGTGTGGAGTATCGGATGAAATTGTATGTTTGGATGGTCGCATCACTGCTGCAGAGTTGGACAATTATATAATTTTAGTTGTGTATGCTAATTAGACTAATTAGAACGAAATGCCGTTAATCTATTTCTAACCTAATTTGTGAAATCTTTCTTTTCTCTAATTCTGATTCTAATCTAATTCGTGAAATGTTTCTGCGGTCACATTTTAATTCTAATCAAAATTCTGGATTTCATGAAAGTGCTATGGAGCTGTATCGTTCGAAACGAGCCAAGCTTGCTGTACAGACGTTTGCTATTCTCCACCCCCATAAGAATGAACCATAATTTGATAAGTTTTCAATAATTCAGTAATTCTAGTTCAAATCTAATTTGAAAAAATTAACTGTGTAGCTATGATTCTAATTCTAGTGCAATTGGGAAAAAATCTTTGTAGTTGTAATTCTAATTCTAATCTAATTTGGAAAATAAACTGTGTAGCTATAATTCTGATTTTAGTCTAATTTGGAAATAACTGTGCATCTATCATTTTAATTCTTCTCTAATAAGAAAAAAATATTTGTAGAGCTCTGTAATTCTAATTCTAATCTAGTTTAGAAAAATAAACTGTGTAGCTATAATTTTTATTATTCTCTAATTAAGAAAAAATATTTGTAGCTGTAATTCTAATTCTAATCTAATTTGAAAACGCTGAAATATTTTTTAGTTGTCCAAGTCTGCATATACGATCTTTGTACAATGTACATTGCTAAAGTCGATTACAAACAGTGCATAGCAACACGCACCTTCCTTCACTGTTATGACAACTTTATCGGAGTCCGAATCACCATCTGCGTCGGTCACCGTTAATGTGATCGTGTACTGTCCTGCCTTTGTGATTCCGGTCACGGAAGTTTGCAACGAGCTCGGTTTCACGATCGTCACGCCCTTGACTTCACTAAACGACAAACAAACCGCATGCGTCACACAGAACACCACAAAACATCAATGTATTCAGGATTTCAAGCAAATTACGACAACACGAGCGCCGAAATCCTAGCATTTGGAATAGGGCAATCCAGCATAGCAATTATAGATACCACCATTTTACCCCTTATCGTAAATCGATGGAAATATCCCAACTATATAGCAGCTTATTATGACACAAATTTCTCAAATGAAACGACGGTACCTTGCCATCTTCCATAACACAGAAGTAATTTGCTTATCATCCGTGCTTTTCGACCCGTCCAAATTAGCGCTGACCGCCCCTCCGTCCAGCGGCAGGAGCAATTGCCGGTCCTCCCCTGCGTCCGCCTTGGGCGGATTGTTGGACTCCTGCAATTGCGAAAGATAACAATTGGTTTTTGACAAATCTCAGGCACCACGACCCGCATGTCACAATTGTCACAGTTAGTCAAATCTCAAACAGCCATGAATTTACTATCTTCAAATCAAAATACTTTTCGGGGTTTTAGATCAAAATCAACTACCTACCCAGAATTAAAATAGGCTTCTGGCGATACAGAATTAATTCTGGATTATCGTGGCAAAAAATATATTCATATCGCTTAACTTTACCGCTATTACGCTAAAAGCTTTTCGACTGGCTCTCATCAAGACTTAACCAAATGCAAAATACGGAAAGAGCTGTGATGTTGTGACGAATATTTCAATATAGTAGTGCGACATTGTCACCTGGCTATTTTATAGCCAAATTGTTTATGCAGTAGCTGTGCGTTGTTGTATGCCGTTTGCGATTCTGTATAGTCATCATTATAATGCAATTTCGAATTTGGTTAACCACTTTACTGCCGTTTCAATTCCAATTACAAATCCGGTAATGGCTGAAATTTGTTCAAAAATCGTATGCAAACTGAAAATAATTGAAAATTTCATGTCCAAGTTCAAATCTAGACCCATCTAGACCCAGCCTATGTACGATCCAAATCATAAAATCTGTCTTTTATTAAATCCAAATCCATGCTCGTTGCTCATCACAGGTGAGGACCATGACCGTACAGCGAAACAATTTCCCAGTCATCACATCAATCACGCATCAGCTACACCATTAAAACCAGTAAAACTCTATAGTACACAATGTACTGCCATTTAGAAAGAACACGCCGGCGTATGCGTCGAGGAAAAGGAAACATCGACCCTCGCATCCTCATTAGAGTCAGTTGCAGCAAATGTTTAATTGCCACAACGCAACATAGACAGGATGTCGTCGAGTTACGATTGAACGGGCTCGCGATTTCAACGACTACGTCCTCGAACGCATCGCCGTCGCGTTGGGCAGTCGCGCCTAGACCATCGTACCGGTTGCACGATAATCGTGACTTTGGCAGAGTCCTCCTGGCCAGCAGCGTCCTTCACGGTAAGCAGAAATTCGTAATCGCCGGCCTCCAAGTTTGAGACTTTAACACACTTTTCCCTCGCACCCTGAATGAAATAAGAAGAAAATCAAACCGACGAACGGAAGCGGACGCATCTAGAAGTGATGGCCACCGACAACGACTGGTTATTTTACTTTCTACTCAATCACAGTAGAAGTGAAGACTTCCAAAATTATCGAAGCAGAGATAGAACGTACGAAAAGTACTTTGATGCAATGATACCTTGCCTGCACATGATCAGTGAACACAGAGTTCAAGTGAAACAGAAGTAGACACAAGATACAGGTCAAAATAAGTCAAAATTGTAGCGTTACGTCAAAAAATCGTCAAAATTGTTTACAAAGTCAACTCGTGATGTAGACGACATTGTCAGAATGAAGCAACACGATGTGTCACTAGCAGTGTACACACACACAACTTCAGTGTTGCCAGCAAACAACTGCTGCCGTTGAACGTTTTTTCTCCATTCTTGGCAAACTGCTTAGTAAAGACAGACTACCAGAGAATGTAGGATAGTATCTTTCGTTGTGCTACAAAATTTTTCAGTTATTCCTACCATAATGCAACAACTACTGGAATTCTACATCAGTGCAGATTTCGTTAAAAAGTTTTTTTCATGTAAAAATTTGTCAGTTTTTGAGTCGAAAAAGTTTTTTCAGGCCAAACTACTTCGCAATGACAGACAGTTCCAACCAGAACTGAAAATAAGTACCACAATTCTACCATTATATGGGAAAACACCTAATTTACATACCTGAGGGCAAAATTCAGTTTTTAAGGTAAAAAATTATCAAAATTTTGATTTTTTAGGTCAAAATCTGCCCTTTCTTGGGCGAAAAAAAATCGCCCTACTAATCACAATTGCTACTAAAGTAGGAGAAGCAATATTCAAGAATAGGCTAGTTAAAACTACCATATTTCAAGTGTGAGTAGAAAATACAGGTACGAGAAGCACTCAAGTAGTTTCAAAGGGTAGCTTCGGTGCAGGGGTCGCATACTAGTATCAGTTTGGCTGTGCTGGCTCCTTTCGACAGTTGCAGGGCGGGTCTAACACAAAATAATGAATGAGACCACAAGCAGGTGCAATTTTCGTAAATATATCAGTTACCATGACAGAGGCTATCACACTCGCTTGATACACGGCCATTTCACTCAATAAAGTGATGTAAACACTACCATTTTTTTCTTACCACGCTATCCCGGCATGCAGTGGATACCAATTTTATGGCCAAGTCCTTGGTCTGACTTGGTGGAGGAGCGAACCCGTTTAGCAATTATACAGTGACGCGACAATTTCTCATACTTCACAATTGTAACAGACTACACAAGGCATTGAATATCCCAAGCGTGCTTTGGGAAGGATATCTGACTCATAACATTCTGCCGTACAATCGTGAGGGCGCTCATGATTCACGAAAACAAAGGAACAAGTCAAAATCCAGGCCATACGTACATGCAGATCAATGCCGCCCTTCTCGCGGGACGGACTCAGGGACCATTTATATTCTTGAATACCCCAGTCGTCCGTGCTATCGTTGCCGCAGAGCGTGATAGAGTTTTGCGGCATGTGTATCACTTGATTAGGCCCGGCGTTCGCGATCGGAGGATTGTCGATCCCTGCAAAATTGATGGCAAAAGTCAATGAAACAGCGCGACGACATCAAAATGAGATTAGATCCCATTCACGCCTGCAATCACGAGGAAAATAGAATATCAAATTGGACGAGTCCACCCGAATGGAACCTGATACCAAAAATTTATAGGAAGCAAGCATGATAAAATGACTATATGGAGGAGGTAATTGATGGCTTTATTGCAGCTATCGTAATGAAAACAAAGAAGACATACGAATACAAACAAAAAAAAATGTCCGCACCTCGTTTTAACCAAGGAATTATTTACTTTGTGAGCTCATTTTATACCATCATGTTAACAAGCCATCTGTGACTAATGCCCCAGAAAACACTCTGTCACTATTCGCATAAATTTTTTATTTCGATATTCAAATCCTTGCCAAACCATGGAGCAATAGCAATAAGCAAATATCAGTCATAAGCCTGCAGCAGTACATCCTGTATTGTGCCCTCGCAAATTTATTGAAGACGAGATGATTAGTAATTCCAGTTGTACAATCGCTGATATGCCAAAACTTACATGACTTGGTAATTATACGCATTAGGCTATACCCTTGACTTATTCAGTTCACGACTAAAAGAATGAAAACAATGTCAGCATCTAGAATGCTTTCTATGATGAATGACGATTGGGCGCTGGAGACGCTTGAGATATCAAATGTCAATGACAGTTTCAATTAAAAACTGACTTGTCCACTAGTGTCATATAGGCCTTAAAATGTGATGTTTTTCATTCAAGGAGAAACTGGACCGGAAACCCCAAAAGTTGCTTTGTATTGATAGATGTTAACTATTTGTGCGGCGGTCAAATTAAGAAAGTACATAGGCCTACACCAGGCATTAAAAAAGCTACAAGGTTTGATCTGATGTCATGTGACATATTCAATTGAGAAATGTCTAAGCCTATCTCTATAAGCAGCAGTGTAGTGGATACACAATTTACAAAAGAACAGAAGCTAATAACATGTGGCGAGTCAAGTGCAGCTTGCCAGTGTTCAAATATGGCCAGTAGTAATCCTTGAAGCAAAGGGATTAACAACCCACCAAGTGCCATCATAGATTGTGCATCAGCGGATAAAGAGTCATTAACCCCATCACCCTGCATGCCAATAGAAAGTGAACTTACTCTTTTTCACTACTATAGTTGTTGTGGTGTAGTTGCTGGCTCCGTCCGTGTCTGTCACAGTTAATTTGAATGTGTAATTTCCAACCACTAGACCAGTGATCTTCAGCACCTGTATACATGATGAAAATGATGGGTTAATATTTCAATAACACAGAAAACTATGTTGCTGAGGCAACGTGAAATACTGTTAAAAATTAGCATAAATTACAACATTTAACACTCGGATATGGGCCATATTGATGCTGACATACCGAATAAGTGTATAATACGCACTTACATGCAGAATTTATTTCTAATGCATATACAGCATTGATGTTACCTTTATTTTTGACATGTTGACTAGCGCTTCAGTCTTATGCATGGATAGTAGGCATATAAGAATTTTTTTTGAAAGCGACAACAAAACAAAAATGTAGGTATGAGCGTAGTGGCAGACCTCTCTAAAATGCAATTTAAACTATCATCAGTTCAGTTATTTTCAAAGCATAACTTGGGCAGCCTTTATGAAATGCAGTGATTTAAGATTCTGCAAAATGTAATACTGCAGTAAACTTGCGATACTAGACCCGTTGCATGCTTAAAAAACGCATATGTACACATTATCTCCGACGGATAAAATGCAACTACAGTTACAGGTTGGAGCGTAGCAGAAGAAAGATTAATTCTCGAGTCAAATCGGAAGCAGCACCGATACAACAATCTGATGCTAAGCCTATTCAATCATCCGCCTAACACCATCCTGCAACCATTGATTATGCCAAGGAAGTAGAAAGCAATTTGCACACCCTGCGTACAGGATCAATCCATTCCAACAGAAAATCTAGCACTTACAGAAAATCAATCGCAGAATGGGATCATAAGAGGTATATGAGCACAAATGCAAAGATATCGTTGTCTGACTCACCATCAAGAGTTTGTTCACAAACATAGAGCAATGATAATTCCATTAGTATGAATTGGACAGAATAATAAGGACCGGAACCAACACCATGAGAAAACTCACATTGAGCGCGCGACAATATCTTGCTGCGTATTATATCTTCTCACACATTGGTGACAAAACAATATTGGGTTAAGATCAGGCTTTGAATACATATTTAAGAGCACACCGGTTCAAAGTCCGTTTCGTCATATTCTGCATTGTAGAGCTACAACGTTGTAAGCTATGCCGCAATAGAGAATTAACAAACATGCATAAATCATATCAAGCTGTCATTTGACCATATTTTTTTGACAGGGGTTGAATGGGGACATGGTGAAGTTATTGACAATGTGAATAAGCCTGTCATCGCAAAACTTGGCTTGATTTAATAACAGCCTGAGATTTCGGCAGTGATTCAACAATTTAACGCCCAAGTTATAATAAAACAGTGCACCAAGAGAAAAGAGATATTGATGCATATACGTGATCTCAGGAGCTGCATGTAATTTAAAACCTGGCCAAGGGATAGTATTAAGAACACAATATGCTCGCGATTTCGCACACTGGTTTCTCACATGACTACCATAACAATACACCCTCCGTTCCTAATTGTACTAGCAGGGGTACTATACATACCTCAGGATACCCATTATCGTTCAACAATAGAATCGGAGATAAACTGTCAAACAAACAAGCAGCAAACGGCAACGGAATGGCAGTTACGTGGAACAATTTCTACTGGGGACTTGTATCTGAATCCCTCTAGACTTTTGTGATAGCCTATAAATGTTGCATAGAATGTTTTGCTGCACTTATTGATGACATGTGATGGTGATGCCGCACTGGGTTGGCCTATTATAAATATATATAATTTGATAAATATTGGTAGCACCAAATTATGATCGATGGTTTCGCTATTTCGAGAGCATACCCTGGTGCGTAAAATATGGGTGAAGTTATCGATCACCCGCTAAACAGCCCTTGACAATAGCAAAAGTGCCCACTTGACAGATTTAAGAGGCAATCATCCCTTTTGGTGTATCACAAAGATCAAGTCCAAGCAACATAAACAAACAAGGCTGCCTCTATTACGATGGCAGTTATTTGGCGTTGCTGTCTGAGCCAATTACAAGCAATTCGTTTAGTGAAGGGGCGCAGGATTCAATGGGATTGCGCTGGTCATGGGCAACTGATTTCAAGAGCAAAAACGTGATAAAACAATTGCCTCCCAAATAAAATATTCATAAATTCTACGGATCTTCTATCAGTTGAAGCATCCTGATCTGTGGTAGATATTTCGAGGGATCGTACTCAAAGCGACCAACACAAGAGAGTCTTAGATACTATGGCATAACAGCAAATTGTGCACCATGCACAGATTGGATCATATTAGCTAATTCAATAAATATGCCCCACAAAAATCTCGATTTCAATGAAAACAATGGTAGTAGTATCTTATAACTATACAGCAGTACAAAGCCATCTTAAGGACATTTTAAGATGTTCATATCATATCATAATCGAGACAAAGATTGAGCATTTTTTACCAGTGCCAGAATGAATGACTTGTTAAGTAAATAAGAGAGTTGAGAAAATATCATCAAATACCAGAGAGACATGACATAGCTATTTCTTCGCTTCGCTAGACCATGTTTATCAGACGAGGAATTGAAGGCAAGTTTACGAATTGTCACAGAAGAAAGAAAAAGTGTGTTCTATAACATCTGCAATGGATAGGCCAAATTTAAACCGAATCAAGTAGAAAGTATAACACCAGAAAGGTAGTCTTATTGAGAAGTGAGACTCAAAATGGTAAACGCCATAAGTTATCAATTGATTACAGCAACATGGTTCAATGCCACAAATTTTTGACAGATGCTCAAATTATAGCAGTGTCCCAATCAATCCTCCAAAACCCCATCAAAATAACATGGATATCACAACTTAACAACTGAGCACAATTCCAACTTGTGGGTAATCTTGAAGGCGAACCCTTGCACAAATCTGGTTCAGGGAACGCCTGGGATTTGTTTGAAGCCTTGTTAACAACCACTGTTTTACACATATGCACGACTGTCCACAAAATGAAATATCAAGTCATATCTCAAAATAACTGACCTAATTCATGGAGAAAAAACCTAGACGGCCCTTGAAATTATCCAGACCTCACTCAAACAAACCTTTTCGTGTGGAAAATTGCCGTTTTCATCTTTGTTAATATTGTCTTGCAAGGGACCTTCTACTTCCTCCCATTCGTAGAGAACGATTCCATCGTCGTCGTGGCTTTCTGGACGGAAAATGACAAAGCGAAAACTATTATTGTCATCACAAAAATGGAGAATACCATCACAAGGAACAGCAAACATATTCCTAAATCCGCGTTGCCAATATGAAGGATCTGTGCCAGTGTCTTGTTTATTTACAGAACCTCAAGTCACAATAGCCGAGTTGACTAGGAAGTTGTGTTCCAGTCTTGTAATTTTCTTTCAATACAGCAACTTACGTCACTTCATTATCGAATGAATAATATCTAGCCATCAAACCTATGCATCAGCGAGGAAGACCTACGGTATATTACTTCAGAAAGAGGCCAAGACCAGTAGTAGGCCTATATATGACTCGTGATTTCCTTTTAAGCAATTTGAGGCTGCTCGCTAAATTTTACTTGATTACAATGCTATGAATTCAACTAGCGACAAATTCAACCAGATATTCTTCCACACGCTCAATTCCCGGTTATGTCAGATTTTGTGCTACGATTGTTGATATACGCTGTTCTTTTCAATTCTCTACTAGTTGCTGACGATTACCCCTGACTAGTGTCAGCCGAAAATATTCGGGTGCATTTCAATATGAATATATATACTATTCAATTGTATATTGAAGTTCTGTACCCCCAAGAAGCTGTTTAATTCCCGCATAGTGTGGCATTCAAATCGTAGGACACTTCATGCCATTTAAAAAAGTCACATTTAATTGCCTGAGAAGTATTGTTCAATGATATTTCGCTGATATGCACATGTTATCAGTTAGTCTGAAATGGATAATAATGCTACAGAAGAAAAGCGCTCAGAAAATATAAGCTTGATACAATCATAATTCCAAGATTAAATACTATATTCAAGGCCAGCATCGTGTGCTTCTATATAAACAAAACAACCTCTATCCGACTTACTTGATCCGTCAAGCAAAGTCGAGTCGGTGGGCAGGGTCAAGACCTGAGGCAGCGGCACAATGACAGCGACGGGTGGCGTGTTCACCCTGACCTTCGGCAGAACAGTGACGTTCACAAAGGCCTCACCGTACGAGTTATCTCCGCTCACTCCAACCTTGATCGAAAATCAAAGCACGCTTAGCAAACTTCACACACAAACTCCCTTTCAATGCCCGTAATTGATAGCATGCTAACTGAAGCGTATCTCAGATTGTGAAGTAATATTACGGCAAGCAGGCATCTTATTATTGTTCAAACAGCATGAATGCCATGAATAGCGCATAAGGACTCGACCACTGGTAATCTTGCAAAAAATAATGACACTTTATGTCCTCCACCGTTATTGCATTACTGCTGCCTGGATGAAAATCTCAACCCATCAATAGATAGCTCTCAAGACCATACTTCCAGCAATGTACTGTACAGCCTACACAATTACACATGGGTAGGCACAATGCTATTGCAAAGGACAATTACTAAGAGGAGAATGGAATGGTGCCATACAAACAGCTCGAGACATATTTAATCCAAACATCCTTCAAGTCCAACGGGACTGGATTTTGTCGGACACATAAAATTTTGAGCCATAAATAATTTATTCGAATTCAGACATTGCCATTGTGTCCGACCACCAAATTTATAATAATTACCAATTCAAACAATGACAGTAGGAGATTTCCAAGGAATTTGAAAGCATGTTCATTCAGCTGATTTGAATAGCCTAGACGTCAATAAAAGGGCTATCACCATTGAGAGAGATAGGGAGAGTGAGTGCGTGTGTCTAGTCCAATAAATGCAGCCATTGAAAACAGCAGCTCAACCACTATCCCAGTTGTCAAGACTTGATGCCCATAAACTTGCTGGATACACTAAACTCAATGTTGGACCATGTCTTCAAATTAGCACAAGCGCAGTTAGCCTAAATTTAATAAAAAGATTTTCCACTATCATTTCAAAACTGCATCATCAGCTCAATAGCACTAATAGGATCAGTCCAAAAACATCGACAATGATGTGAATTTAAATATCTACAGCCTTTTCTTTGATACAAAATCCTGGACAAATTTTGGACATTACAACAAAAATTGCAGGAAACTATAATCAATTCAGGTTCACCTAAATCACCATTCGCATAAAATTGACTTGGGTGACAACGGACATTTAATGCAGTTTAGTCATATATTTTCATCGGTATCTTATTCTGTCCACTCCCATCCGAGAATTACATATGAACGCCGTGATGATTGGCATTCCGTGACTCAAATTAGAGACAGAGGGATCAAATCAATTGGAATAGTCGTCATCACTTGTCACACTTTTAATTTTCCCTGAGGGTATTGAATACATTCCACACTGTGCTACAAACAGTATGTTTGGAAATAGAATGTCACGAGAATAGGATATAGAGCCTACAGATCGTGTAATGAAATATCAGGATATCTATTTTGCAAAGTTTAAAACACCCTGCGTTAAGTTCAATGAAATCATAATAATACGCTGTGTTGGCTACACGAAAACGAAGAATTGCAAGGCCATCATCTAACCTTGAACTGATAAGTCCCTTCCGTCAACTTTCCAAGTTTCAT
>KE605603.1:488-18204 GCA_000444245.1 Botryllus schlosseri
GTTAAATACTACCTTCACGACATATCATACCAAGTTTCAAGAATTATCATGGTGCGAAACACCGTCAAAATCGACCTATACCAGCAAAGGTCGACTCAACGCATATTACGGTAACCGAGTTCAGATATAGATACGATTGTTACATCACACCTTAAGGGCGAGTAGGCATATTTGCCCCGGTTGCTCGGCCATTTTACGAATAGGAGAGAGTAAATCACCGTTTCTTTATTGTGCGCGGCTTTGAGAGAATAGATAGTGAAAGCTTGTTATGAGCGCTACCGGGCAAGCCCCGGCTAGGCATTCACAAAGCGAAAACACAGAAGAGAATTCGATTTTCGCAGAGACTTCGCTATGTATGGGCATTTGCAAGCGAAAGCACAAGAAGAACGCGGGTTTCGCCGTGATCTCGGTATATACTGATTGCTGTGCGTCTATAAATGGTTAAATTGTTATTGAACAGAATTTTAGGTGGGGCAATGCCCCAGTTGCCCTATAGGACGAGCCACTGTAGACCAGTTAGGGTTACGAATACTCATGCTCCCAAAATCTTGTAACCCCAAAATAGTTCTGCATGCATACGTCAAATTTTGTGAAACATCACGAATTCTGATATGTTCATGGAAAACATTGATATGTGATAGGGCACACTGCCCAATGCAGATGAGAAAGTTCACAAGACAGGAGAAAATGCAGTTGCAAAATACAGGATTTTCATCAGTATCAGCACTCCCTTCAATACTGAATATCGATACACACATCACTCCGAAAATCAGAAATTCGAACGTCAATATTTCAGCATAAACGTACCTTGCAATAATCTTTCGTAACCATGAGTTCGTACGATCCCCGGCACAGTTCTGGTCGGTGAAACTTATCCACTCGCTGAGACATGTGATCGATGTGGTTAAAATATTGCGGAGGAGTCTGAAAATGGAATAAATTGAATAATACATGAAACCGAATATCCTCGTCAGCAACTAGCAGAGATTTCAAAAGAAATTTGTACATCACAAGTCATAGCACCAAATATGATGTCACACAGGCATAACAATTTCGAATAATCAAGGCAAACAAATGGTTAGGCTAAATGTACTATTTGTAATTAGCGATCTAAATCCTCATATTTCATATCTTGTATCGTTTACCTCGGTGATCGCGCAACACATGCAACACTGGAAGCGGCGGCCTCCGTCGGTAAACTTGAATTGCGGGCACATGTACGCCTTGCATCTTTTGCAGCGTATGGGGCCATCCGGACCGGGGTCGACGATAGAAAGTGGAGCCTCGTTTCGCGGCTTCGCCAAAGGTTGGACAGATAACGCCATTGGAACCTTGAAATGAATCGAAACGGGATAGGTATAATAATGACGATAGAAGTGTTTTTAAGGAAAATAGTGCTACAGATTAGGTTTGATAAAACACTGAAAATGGGGGCATGGGCTGAGCTACTTCGTTCCGGGAGAACAATAAATAAAAACAATAATAGAAAATGATGGCAGAAAGTAATGGCCTCATAAAGTGATCCACAAAAATTGTTTTGAAAATAAGTCATCAGTCAAGAAAACTAGAAATTAGACACATCTTTAGAAATGTATCCAGAATGTGATGGACCAAAAATTACAGACAGCCCAACGAAGAAATTCGGGAAGCTGATGACATTGGTGCGTATTATGTGTGTGGCTATCGTAACCTGTAGTTAGAACTGAGAATAAGACAGAAGTCATCAAGATAAGTCACTGGTAAGGACAAATCTTATAAATTAGGATGATATAGTTTTATAATACATTGCCTTAAAACCCTGACAGGCAATCCCCGGTTCCTTGATATAATCTGCAATACATTCTCATCCGACACGCACTTTAATAACGTGAATAATTACCCGACAATCGTTAGCGATCTCTGAAGTGGACGGCAGGCTGTAGGTCGCACATCTAATGTACGAGGGACTGGCGCTTCCACAGTCTTCAACACCAAAGTCGGTCGTTACCAAAGGCGGGACTGCTCCGGGACAATCCGTACGGAAGGGTTCTGTCGATTTCGATCGGTCATCCTCAATGACCTGCAAACATATCCATTGACATGCATCAAAAACCAAGGGAAGTCGAACATTCTAATTAGCTGAAGAACAAAACAAGGGAGAACTCCTTTGCAAAGTCCTGATATTACCTGTTCACGGTCGCAGAGGTCTTGGTAAGCTGATGACTAAAAATGTCATCACTTTTGCCTAGCTTAGCCCCACATTGCAGATCTTGCAAGGACAAACTTGCCGAAAGGACAAACTAAGGAAACAAGTCAAAAATACAGACAAATCAGAGAAATAAGGACAAGGTGGTTAGTTTCATCAGACATAGCCCTTCAAAACAATAACAAATCTGAAAAACCCTTTACCCTGTGTATTGTATACATGATCAAATAAAAATAAACGATCTCACCTGTATGGGGCTAGGCATCTGGTCCGGATCCAATTTTCTTTGCTGCTGCATCGGAGCGCCAGGGTATGGCTGCTGGCCACCTGGATACGGTTGTTGCTGATTGGGCATCGGACGCTGACCAGGCATGGGAGGCTGACCCGGCATTGCATGCTGACCAGGCATTGGAGGCTGGCCTGACATTGGACGCTGACCAGCCATGGGAGGTTGACCAGGCATTGGAGGCTGGCCTGACATTGGAGGCTGGCCTGGCATTGGCGGTTGATTAGAAAACTGCCTCTGATTACCCATTGGTGGTTGACCAGGCATGGGTGGCTGACTGTACATCCCGGGAGGACTGGACATTGGTGGTTGATTGCCCGGCATTGAGGCTTGATTGGAGCGAGGGGGATATGATTGAGGCGAATTTACGTATTGATTGGGCTGATTAGGATGGCCATGCGGGTGCGAATGACCCATTGGATATTGCGGGCTGGTCGTAGCTGAATTATGCACGGGAGGTACGTTTGGTCTATGCGCAGGATTTGACATATTCTGCATTCCCATAGGTTGCGAGTTTGGCGGGATATTACCTGAAATTGATCAGCATATTGTCATCTTACCAAGTACATTTGGCTCAAACACATACCGGTCGGCGGGTAGTTGACGCCTGGCGGCATGGAATTATTTGCTTGCGAATTCATATACCCCGAGGTTGGCGTGTGACCTGGAACACTTGTGGCATGTAAACTTATAGGAGGGCCGCTATATGATTGAGGCGGGCCACCATGGTATTGTTGACCCTATAAAATAACAGATCAGACGCTCAGTATATTAAAGCCAAACTCAAGAGAAAGCGTATATACCTGCGAACTGGCGTTAATGTTCATATTTTGCATTTGATTTGTCATACTTGTAGGCGGATATTGACCGGGAGGGGGTTGGTTAGCCCTTGACATACCTGTAAAGTGGTCATTTCGTAACACCATATCTGTGAATATCAATTAAGAACCTTGCTAAATTTGTGTTAAATTTTGGTAATGGTACAGCAGTGGTTCCCAACCTGTGGTACGCGTACCACTAGTGGTACGCGAAGGTCTTCCAGGTGGTACGCGAGTAGATTCTGTTTTTTTTTCGACCGAAGGGAGGAATTATTCAAGGTGGGGTTGAACACAAAGATTGTTCTCCAATAAACTTCAGGCGTAGCATGGCCTCCTCGTACTCGACTCTAGTTTCTCACTCCCCAGCTGCTAATTTTCCCTTCTACGTGAGAGTGCGACCAAGGATTTTCATCTCTGATGATCGACTTGTTGCGCCCATACATGACTTTCGATGCGCTGTGAGCAAACATAGCTAGTGCAGTGGTTCTCCAACTGGGGGCGTGAAAGCATTTGAAGGGAGGCGCGAAGCTGCAGCCAACTGCAATTTTTTTTCGCGCATGGCGCGATTTACTTCCAATTGATTGTTTCTACTCTGTGTATAGTCCTAATAGCATATTTGAGAATTCTCTTATCAACTGTCATAACCTTCTATGCCTTCAAATTATTCGTTGGGATTGCTAGCATTCTGGTCGCATTTTGTGATATGACGATAAGGGGGCGAGAAATTTTCCACTATCATAAACGGAGACGTGTCTAAAAAGGTTTGAGAACCACGGAGCTAGTGGAAAATAAGCAAATGCAGCCATTGCAGCATTAAAACAATTGACGTTTTTTGTTTGCTGTTATTTCATTATGTTGTTCTTCATGCGATTGGTGGTGAAAACACAATTCCATGCATCCCATTAACCCTGGCTGATAATGCCTAGTTTAATAGTATTTGCTATTACGGCTAGAATAGGTCAAATACGTCATTATGACGTCATGAGTGACGGAAACGTTTTTTGACCGCCTGCGGCACGCGTAACTTATGTAGGTGGTACACGAGCACTGCATAAAACCTCGAAATGGTTCGTGGGTGAAAAAAGGTTGGGAACCACTGTGGTACAGGATATCATGATTTACGTTGATTAAGATATAGTACGAAACACAGTTCACAATATTCAGTTCAGTATTGCATAATTGAAGAGCTTCTTGGAGGTACAGAACTTCAATATACAATTGAATGTATATGTATGAATATACTAATGCATTTATGCAATTGCGAGATATTATTGCAATAATTCCCTTGATCTGAAATTACATAATTATTTTCAGCAGCACAGTGTAATAGTAGGAGTAGCTAGAAGCAGTCAAGCATGAGAGTATAATTCCTAGCAAACAAACCTGGGTGGCTTGATGCGGGCATTGCTTTTTGATGTGGATGTCCCATTTGAGATGGTGGCATCATACCTCCCGGTCCTGGTGGCCTTTGCCTAAATTTTCATAATATTATGATTCCATTACTGTAAAGAAATCTTCATCCAATCTTCGAAAACTTACATTGAGTTTGGCGGCGGCCTGTAACCTGTCCCATCAACCCCATTCATTCTTCAGAAGATACGTTGCTGGTAGACTGATACCGTACTTTTGCAAATGTAAATAAATATATATATAATATATAGTGATCTGCAAACAACACACATTGAGTCTTCAGAAATTCAGTATTGATTTCGGCAGCATTCAGATGTATTTGCGAACAGAATTCGCAAGTTCATCATGAGAAGCGTGTTCAAATTTCCAGCGAATTTTGTTGTCTAGCAAGTTGAGTAATTTGCAAATCGCACATTCAAAGGAGCGAAATTACAAGCATATTTTTACAAATATGCAAAATATTTTTCATGTTTTATAATGAGAATTGAAGGTGCTCCTTAGTCCTTATGCCGAAGGGATTTTCAAAATACTGCTGTGCAGAGAAAAATTGGGTCCCACTCTTACTGGTTACTGAACCCTCTGTGGGTCCATTGGATTGCCCACCACTATACACCTCCATATTGTTCAGCGTAAATCCCCGATATCGCAATTATAACTCGTAAACGGCATACGCCAGAAAATAATAAATATAACCAAAGTTAGAAATACGTCCATGTATTACCGGTAACGACCGGCTCTTTATCTGGTGCTGACGAAACACATCTTACTACTATATACAAATGTACAATACCGACTTTCCCCAGGACGGGATTTAAATACCAGTCTTCGCGAACCGTGTGCCGAAGAACAGCCAAACAAACCCACTAAGTCAGCAACCAAGCACAACATGGAATCCGGCCACGTCACGGTAACATCTGTAAATTGCTCCCCATTGATGTCGCTAACGTCACGTAGCGAATCCACTCAGGAAACCAGAATGCAGACAAACTAGCCATGCTTGCAAGCAACATCTCGAAATTATATTGAAATTCATTCAATTGTTTCCCAGAGTAGGGATTATTTGGAATTATTATAATTATAAACATATATTAGGCAAATACCGCGTCAGCAGGTAATATGCCCATTACCAATCGCTATGATCATTGTGAAGACTATGCTATGATATAGCAATGATATATGTATATCATTGAATATACCTGTATTCAAATTCATTTTACTTTTTCATAGCTTGCGGTGGAATGAAATTTCGATATCTACACTACAGGAATCAGAAAACTAGAATGACTACCCAAACTGACAGAAAATCCCTAGCGTGTGTTTTTAATGCCATTGACCCACTCGGTATTAACCATCCCTCGGTGAGTAGGTGTATTATTGAAGAATCGACTCCGACTCCTATACTGTCGTAACCAGAACTACGACTAAGAATTCCGAGATAGCGCAGTTGGATCCACCACCATCGGCACGGAAACTGCGGTCGAAATATGGGCTGCAGGACGTCTCGAAGTTTTGGGGGTTCATCCTCGACCTCCTACTATGCGTTGCTGGTCTTACGGCGCCTTCACGAGTCCCACAAAATACCCAATGAATGACGCAACGACCTATGTGTCATAGGGATAAGAAGGACAAATACAAGGAAAAGAATGTAAAACACGATATAGGACCACAAAAAGACAGGTGAAAGATCAAGATCCAACAATATTACATTATACTGTAATTCTAGTAACCGACGTGGATGTTAGATTGATAGACCATAGGCTACTCATAGCCTACCTGTTCAGTGTTTTTTTCACATCGTGAACCGCTGACTAGAACCGGCAACACGAGATCACCCTATGATAGGTTTACCATACGTCCTCTTTTAAAAGGATTTGTCCTCTTTTTTGGATATTTAGGTAACATTTAGAGCAAAATGCGAGTGATATGTCGTAAATTAGCACAGAAGTGACGCTGCGGCGGGTATTTCGGAGCGAAAAACGGTGATTTGAGCTCTGAGCGAAAAGTTGACCTTTATTTTAGTCAACCGATCACAAAGTGGGAAAAATTAACCAATTTTTTAGAATTCTTCGACGGTTTTGCAAGTCTCAAATTTCTGAAAAAGTGTCCTCTTTTAGATTTCCGAAATATGGTAAAAAGCCCACTCTATGAATGGTTGGTCGAGTTTTGCAACGACTACAACTATTCGTCAATTAAAATATATCAACGATTCAGTTTTCTAATCACTACAATTCTCCTCACGTGCCCGATCTTTCAAAATGAACAGTAAAATAAGGCCAAACCGTGTTGAGGTAGATTAGCAACTTCTAAATGTCTAGCGTCTATCTTCTCGTGTGTGTGTTCTATTCTTCTGACTAAACCTATAAATGCAGGCGTCAGAAGGCACGTAGGTTACCACCCATGAACGAAGGTCGGTTGTCTCAATCTGCCTATCACCACGACTGTATGTTAATTCTTTGAGATATGCATATCATGGGCGGTACCTTACTTACCCGTATATCAGAAACCTTTTGTGCCATACTCCTCTAACATTCAAACTTCAAATATCTGATTCACTAGGAATATGGCGGACAACTCTTGGATATGCATGATAAACAATTATGATAACATAAGTCATTTCTTACACTTGTCAACAACTCACATAAAACGATCCCAAACATTCACTCAGGTGTACCATTTGCATAACACGACAGGAAGATCATTATCAGCAAGGATAATAAGAAGACATATCTATAATAATAAGTAGCATAAAACTCTAGAAGACAATAAGATTATCATAATAACAGCATAGAAATACCAAGTGCAAATAGGAGAAAAAGAAATCTAAATCGATGAAGCAATCAGCTTCTTGGAGCAGCGGTTGGACGTGGACCCTCCAAGAAATAGGTCATCATTTCTCCCTTTCCTTTCACCTTGACGAGACCACGCGGCTCCATCTCAAAGCCTTTCGATTTTAATAACTCTGCCATGGTTTCAGAGATCTACAAAGACAAATCATAAAATATTCCGCCACTACTACTGTGCACTTTAATCAAAATCATAATTTATGCGCATTGCGAGTGACTGAGAGTATGTATGTGAATCGAATTTGTGAATAGAAAAAGGTCAATATTTACAGTAAACCATACCTGTATCTTCCCAGCTACACCAGTGCTGTCCATTCTACTAGCCACATTGACCGTGTTACCCCATATATCATACTGCGGTTTTCTGGCACCAATCACTCCCGCGACCACAGATCCCATGTTTAACCCTATGTCGGTAAGCCACGGATGTTACAACGGTTAGGACACAAAAGACTACGAGTCAACAAACCCACCAATGCGCAAAGTGAAGTTGTTGAACGAATGTTCATTCACGTATTGCAGCTGATCCTGGAGTCTCATCGCGTAGACGCATAAAGCGGAGATGTGGCTGAGATTTTCGGGGTCGTACGCTTGGGTGTTGAGGCCAGACGCTGCCATGTAGGTGCTGCCGATTGTCTTTATCTTTTCGAGTTGATGAAATTCATTTTCGCTGATGATCTAATTGAATGAATGCGACACGGTCATACATTCAACAACAGCGTTAACCGCATTCGAAATCGCTCAGTATGTCAATGAAATTTTAGACATTTGCGGCTCTCCAATGACAAAACGTAGTCAGCCAAAATCAATATTTCAACAATCTTGTCTGGGCAAATGTAATTTCTATGACGGAATCAGGAATTTCACTCAATAATGGGTAACCTAATTAAAAGGACCGAGCACGCAAATTCAGCGACAACGCTCACTCAGACTATACCGCCATATGCTTAATGGGTATATCATTTGAAAATCATATTTCAATTGTTTCACAACCACCTGTGCCACCTGTGTTATCGACGAAATGACACACTCGAAAAGCAAGCGAATGTGCTAAAAATCCATCAGCTTCAAATCAAAATTATTTTAAATTTGACTTCTCATTGACAGGCCTATTTCGAGATTTCGAACAGTAGCAAAATTTTCCGAAACCCAAACAGCGATCTACCCAATCATAAGTCAAGCATCAATTGGGAGTTTTATGGATAGGAGTCACGCTCAGTTGTAGGATATATGGATTTTTGGCAGTGCTTACATTATCAAAATCGGCGATGATCTCGTTCAGCAATCTCAGACATTCAACACCCTCATTGTTCGCGTCCAGCTCGATATAGAACTCCGAAAAATTGGTGATGGTCGCGAACATGACGGCGACACTCTCGCAAGATTGGCAGTACAGTTCTTCGTTAGACCTGAAAAGTTTTGTTTTGTTCATCAGAACAGTCGCGAATTGATGTCGATGAGCAGGTTTATCATCTCGTCCCATGACGATGATATGGTTCATTCACGTTGACACTCAAGTGTAACGCCGTAAATTTCTACTCAACTACGAGCGGAAGTAGTTATTGCAAAGACATTTCAACACTCCACTTGGTGGTTTCAAAAAGTACATTTGATCGAGGGAGTCACATACATTTAGCAATCAATCAGAGGTGGCTACGTTTGTAATTGCAGGGTGCAATGTAGCACATGACCCGTGATACTACAAACTGGTGCCACAAAATATATCGATTAACAGTGATGCAGGGCAGTTAATATAATAATTACACTCACAAATGGGATGCAAACAAACCCGAAGTGCTTTCTACTTAGAAAAATACAAAGTTTGAAAAGTAAGGAGCATTTGCCCGAAAAAAATGAGTGAGCATGTGTAAGTTGGCAAAACCTACTTGAAAAATGCCAAGAAACCGACACCGTACCTCTCTTTTTCCACAAAATACTGTGCGACGTCTTTTGGTAGGATGTTGTATAGCAGCTGACGATTGTAGTCTTTCAGGTGGCGAGTTTCTTCCTTCTCGTCGGCGGCCTGAGTGAAATGAGGCGCCGAATCAAATTACAAATCGGGAGCTCGTCAAGGGCAGGCGCGCCATTATTACTTTAAAAATTTCATCATTAAATAATGAAGCGTCCTCAAGGTAGCCGTTTGAGATGGGTTATGAAGAGGGATAGGCAAAATCAAGTACCTGGTTGACTAGATTTCAAATGAAGTATCAAGTATCAAGTTTCGAGTAATGTATTCGAGTATTACTATTACGGTGTCATAGACTATGGATGATATGGATAGTTCTAATAATAAAATCCTTGCATGAGACGCATAAGACTACAAATTCACATTTCTTCATGGGGCGCAATATTTTGCTCTGCAGGTCACATTATTGCCGCGAGGCTCAGATTGCATGGTAAGGTGCATTCGATGTCCACGATTTCGGCACATGGACATATCCATTTGGCCAACATGCTCTGGTCATATATAACTACGGTTTTATCGCCGTAGATATTTTTGAAAGCACGCTTCAGTGAGTCGCATGTTGGAAAAAACTTCATGCGTCTTGGTGTGTCCTGGCGCTGATATGCTAAACGGCAAAAAGTCCCGCACCCACAGGTTGAACACCACTAGCATCAACGGTCTCAAAATCATTATCATCATTACTACCAATGTATCAAAATCCCAGTAAAACTATATCATCAAAAACTAATAAGAGTGGATGAACTTATTCTAACATACCTGCTGATTCCACAGAAAGTCAGTACGCGCCGTTGATTCCACCTGCCTCGCTTGCAACACCAATAGGGACAAGAATAGCAAAAGAATGACGGGCGTAATATATTGCAGTGGCAAGCTCCAGACTTCTGAATTACTGATTAAAAAAAGACGCGTCGTCATTATCGGCACTACCATGACAGCCATGCTGATATTCTTACTCTATGGTCGCGTGCAGCATCAGGTCGCCGTTCTCGTACATGGTGGGATAGATGAGTTCTACTAGCACCGAGTATATAGCAAGTTGCAGGAGCAGGATCACAAACTTCATGAGGAAAGGAAGACTGAGGTACAATCCGCAGCAGAGCATGGCCAATATCAGGGCGTAAGTGAAATACTGCAAAAATGTGCCGGGAAGACAATCAATTGCGATGCATTTCATACGGTGCACGGCAGATTCGTTACAACTGATTAGATATCTTGAATTCAATTCCAAATTAACATTATCACTTGATGTGAGCGCTGAATATTTTCTTCCCACATAAATATTATGTGATTCTGTTTTAATTTCAATAGCCTACAGAGCGATGCATTTTCCCATGTACATATTTTGTGAAATCTCGAGATGCAGACAAAACTTGAAGATAGTGTACAGGTGTCTTGAAATCTAATACATACATAAAGATATTCAACCTACAACTCTAAATCTCGTCATCAGAAATTTTTGACACGTCAAGTCGATTTTTTCCTCATTTTCCAACCGAAAAGTGCATACCACAGCTCAATTCGCAATATTCTTGAACGAAATCTCCATAATGTCATACTACTATTAAACCAATCACGATACACCTGATTAAGTCAAGAACCGAGGGTTACCTGATTAATTAACAGCCCTGTGACCTCAACTAAATTATTCAATGAATGACCAAACGATACATACCTGTGGGAAGAACATAACAACACTCTCTTGGTCACAGATGTCGATTGTATCGTCCGTTATGGAAATATTGAGTATGGTTGTAATGTTTTTGAGCGAGAAATCGCTACCATTTGAGATGCTGCGCGCGCAATCATTGAGATTGGGCGAAGATAGAAAAAACTGTAGAAACGACAGTCGAGTTAGCGAGCACGAAATATATTTTGATAGCGATACGAACCATATTACAAAATGACAAAATAGTAGAAAATACGATCATGAGAACGGAGAACAGCGACGGCAGTCGTCGATAAAAATCGTGCTTCGAGAAACGAGAAACGTATCCTCTGTCGGCGTCCTGAGAGACAAGTTGCAAAAGTCATGTCGGCTGACAAGATTCGCGGCACCGCAGAATCTATCGTCGTAAATTTTAGCATGCTCAGTCTGGGATTCAGCAGTAACTTGGATTTTTTAGGAATACAAAGATTCTTGAGTGTGACAAAAAAATTCCACGCCAATATAAGGTGGAAAACGTTAGTTGGGGTTGACTAATCTTTGAAAGACAATAATTGATATCATGACAGCCACGACTTGATTACGAGCTTACACTATTCCATCTGCTTTTAGGTGACAGAATCGCATACAGATCCTCGGTCAAAAGTAACAATATTTACACTATTTCCGTCAATTGATTTTATGAATAATAAATATCTAATCTATCAACGGACAATATCAGGAACACTTCAAAAACACGGCATAACGATTTACAACGCAAAACAACACAGTTCCTGGATTGTCCGTCTCCTTAGACGTGTCTCGCAGGACTTGAAATCTCGATCAAAATTAAAAATTGATGACAAGTCTTCTAGAAAATAACAAGTTCGAAATTTAAATTCGATCAGTAACAAATTCTGAAGGAACATCGTCACACATTGCTTACTCATGCGTTCGTGCGCTCGGAATACTTGCACCTCTATCCATAATCAAGGCAAGTACTCTCTCATACTTTTGGAATTACACACTGGTATGCATCCTAAATGATTTTTTCAAACTTTCTTCAGCGCGAACCCCTAAGATATTTTGGGCAGATTTGTGCGAAACCCGTATATTGTGATCTAGTACAAAGAATTTTTATGAACTGCACACAAACAGGGCTGCCGCCACCGTAGATGAAAAATTAAGGGAGTAGCGTAGCTGTTTAATTTGGGAAGCTGACGACTAAAAAATAAGTCATCACTTTTGCCCCTAACCACGGCCACTTGCCATCTGGTCTGGTCGATGACTAAGAAGATATTTGATGACCGAAACATGTCATCATTGCCAGTTAGCCCTCGTCAAGGCCTGGCTACCAGTTAAAGTACAATAGTGTTCATATTGTTTAAAAATAATGAATAGAATGTGTACTACGTAGTTTTACAGTCTATATTAGTAGTTTCAAGATTGTCCTTTCATGGTCCACGGACCCGTTTAAAACCCATGTCCTAAACCAATAATTTTCAGCTTCTACTTGCATAGTTCTGACCAGCCTAGGAGATTGGCTGACTAGTCAAGACACAATATTTTCCAAAATTATTATCGATCTCATGAAATTTCCAATTGAACCCCGGATTTCACAGAGACAACAAATTTCCCATAAAAAATTCTCCACAATTCCAACCGAAGAAGATGTCGGCAGTCTCGTTTTGATTAAATGCTTGAAACCGTCGAAATATTAGAAATTACTGTTGATACTGAGATTCCGCACAGCTGCCACGACACAATTACTATGATTCCGACGGCAGTCTTCACGAATACAATATACAATTTCTCATTTACGATGCTGATCAAATATCTTTGTTTGCCACCGACTTTGAGTGAGAGGCGAAATTCAAATAATCACGGTTTTGAAGTTTTGATGATCTGTTTGCCGGCGGTGAGATGTTTGATGTACGAATGTATCTCACACTAATTTGTTTCATTCCGTACCGAAGAGCCAGAAAATCAGCTGCACACACCGTGATGAGTTACCGCCCCTGTTTGGTGTGACCTTGCGAGTATGCGTTTACACTTCAGGGTAGTGTTAAGTTTCCATGAATCGATTTCAATTGTGATATGTTGGTTGTATTGGTATGGCTTGGGTGTGTTTATGACTCCGCATAGCCCGGCGTGCCCATTAATCAACGTGTTCCCGTGTTTGTTTATTGTGTTGGCACTTAAATTATGGAATACCTTAGGCGAAGAATAATATTGACATAATTATTGCCAGCATACTGACTTCGTCTGCATTTATTTCAACTTTGAAAGCTCACGCGGACGGCGCCCCAACACCTGGGCTATTTAGCGTGACAGTGTAGCTTGGAAAGGAGATTTACTACATTTACATTAGCGAAAAAACATAGTCACTAGATCAACATGACCGAATGTGTTTGCAATTGCACATTATTACACTTTCTGAATGATTCATTAGCGCTGCACTTGCCAGGTGCAACAATATGTTTCAGAGCACACATATTTTGATCTATTTTCGCTGAAAAGTATCCGATACAATCGATACGTGCTGGTGTGTTGCTGTTCAAAAACACACATGATTCAATTTGCATCTGCTATGAAATCACCGCTCACGCGAACAACAACTACATTTTGTTTACTTCTAGCACGGCAGGAACGAGTGAATACCAATATCGGTTTCTATACAATGATGCTGCAACGTGTATTTTGTATCAAATTTCATCGAATCGCAGTACCATGGTTTCATACGAAATACCTTGCTCAACGATATTCGATATGGCAGGTTACGTAGATTACAGACAGTCTACGTTTCCAAAACTACAAGCATCAGATAGGAGTCGTAAGAGTTTGCAAAAACAGCTGAGTTGCTATTAACTGAGTAAGATACCTCTGTATTTGCACAGATAAATAAACAATATTTTCAACGGGAAGACAATCTATAAATACATATGAAAAAACGTCATGTTGCAAAAGCCGAGAAATGGCATGACATACCGCGATGTGTAACATAATAAACCCCTTATTCTTACCTTGGCATATAGAGTCGCTAAAAAGAGAAGTACAACCATGCATGCCGAAGTTCCCAAGTAGACCAACAGCATCCCTGTAACGCTGCGAGGAGAATATCGCATTAGCGACGGTATTCATAAAGGCGGGAGCGATTCATACTCACAATGGGACCATCACGGCTTGCAGGAGCAAAATGTGCAAGAATAGAATGAAGTTGAAGGTGGCGTGGTTGCTGAAGTGTTCGTCGTGGTTTTTCAGATACTGAAATACAGGAAATTGCGGGTTCGTTCGACCAGGCAATTTAGATGTTGCCGATCTTCGAAACTGAAACCTACTAAGACATTTATTTAATTTTGAGTCCGCTCTTTTGAATTTACCCAATTGAGCAGAATAGCTGTTTTCAATGTCGTAATCATCACAACCAACAGGTATTATTGTGTCCCGATTCGGAAATGGCATCACATAATTTTTCAACCCGACGTTGAGTTTGATTACGTGAAATAAGTTCAAAATGTAAGTTATAAATATTTTATCGACGACGATCGCTATCATTACAGAAATTCTTGAAATCAGTTTATTGTCGTGAGCCATTGACAATGAGCTAAACACGGGCATGCAATAAATATCAATTGAACCATTCCATACTACAGAAAAAAAAAACATACAATTTAGCAGTAACCAACGGGTGGTCCCTATTATTGGCAATCTTAACGCCGTTACGCAATACCTGAAAATGTCTGGGCCCGTCGGAGTGTGAAGAATGCAGTAAAAATGATTGTTATTCGTGACAGGATGAAGTTAACTGGTTGGTTGGTCAAATAAGAATTCAAATATTAGATGGAACACCTCGAGTGCAGGTCATTATAATCAGGACTACTATCAAGTTCACATTACAGGGTAGAGTATATTCTGGATATGCGGAATGGCGATTGGGGAATACACAGCATCAAGATACGACACCCACTCGACGATTGGTATGTACAAAGATCTCATAAACCAGTCAGGTCAATCATATCACGGTGACTAACAACATCTAAACAGCGGTGCAACTAATAACATCACCCTGTACATTGACACGTCTTTTATCTCGGTAATATTAATAAGGACATCAATAATGCAAGGGACGCAGCACCACGGAAAGACCCACGCCACATTAATCACAGCGGATCAAAACACTTGAACATCTTCGGTCCGCGTCACGAGTTGACTGGAATCGAAACTGACGAAGCAAAACAAATCGGGGCAAGCTCGGCGGCGTGGCATATGATTTACGATAAGTGAGCGACGCAAACGCATCGTACATACTCAAAATCAAAGAAATCTCCGTACCGCTGGGAAATCAACGCCAATCACACCAGCGCCGGGACGCGTGCATAATTTATAAGCCGTAAGGCGGAGGCAAAAATATTTTTGCGCCCGACAAGCAACTGTCTTATTTTGACAAAATTGCGATGTATCCCTCGGGGCCCAGCGAGCGTTCTTATCCACACCAACAGTGTTTCCCATGACCACCACAAATCAGAGTTCTGCGCAAACACATCAAGAATTCGTGGTGTTTCAAGTGATCGTCAAACTGTGTTCTCCACAACACTCGATACGTGCGGCACACGTTAACGATCCGGACATTTGGTTTCGGGTGGGGGTTAGGTTAGGGAATCCTACGACCATTCACCAAACTCCTCCTCAACCCCATACCAACCCTAAACTATTTTAAAGTAGACATATATGTTTATTAGGGCTGTTCAAAAATAACCTTTTTTCCTGAATCTTGCTGGTTACGTGATTAAATCGTTAGGTTGCCTTAAAAAACGACGCACACCAAATTTGAATTCATTTCAACCAATATTCGCGGATTTCGTACAGTTTAAAAATTTTGAATTTGTCTAAAAATGCCAAAAAAATTTTTTTCTCAAATTTTCCTGCCAACCCCATGAAACTGTTGATCAGTCTTCAAAAACGATGCAAAACAAATTTGACTCAATTCCAAGCCGTAGAAGTGGAGTTATTTCAGTTTTTCTTTGATAATTCTGGGATTATCCTTGATTGGTGGATTATCCCAGAATTATCACCAAAAAACTTGAATAACAAACCGTACGAAATCCGCGAATATTGGTTGGAATGAATTCAAATTTGGTGTGCGTCGTAAGGCAACCTAACGATTTAATCACGTAACCAGCAAGATTCAGGAAAAAAGGTTATTACTGAACATCCCTAATGTTTATGCGAGAAAATAAACTTGTAATCTTCACCGATATCACCGGCCACAGTGGACACCGGACCGTATTATTACTCTATCAATTTCACCTTTTGCTCCTGCTTTTTGTCCCGAAACGACAGCGAGAACGGGTTGAGCTTGCCCGAACGGTGGATATCGAGGCTCTGTGCGTCGATTGCTTTGTTCAGAAAGACGTTGACGTCTTCCTCGGCCAGTTCGCTGTTTTCCTCGTCGACTATGTTGTTGTTCAGATTGCATCTGGGAATACCGAGTCAACAACAAATGATATAAACCCAATTCAAAATTGCATTAATCGTTTTTATTCACTGTTCCACAGTTATTATGATTGGCAAAAAAACGGATTATCATGAGGAAAACACAGTACTCTTGCCCTGGCCGTCGTAAATATTATGATACAATCTTGTTGTAAAACTCAAGGGTATTTCTACCCTCCGTCAGAACCTCAGAGTACTTTTAAAGACCAGCTTCTGGTCTTGTACCATCTACAATTAAATGGTAGTCTGCAAATCTCGAGAATCGTGCGACATAATTTGACATATCCTTATCGTTCACAAGTGCAAAATCTCCTGGGTAGCAGTGAATAGACAGAAAGCACAAGGCTGACATTGCAACAGCCGGAATCTGCTTTCTAAAAAAATCTGGCAGTTTATATATACAATTTCAGGAAACAGCGCAATGACAGGCTTGCGTATGTTTACCTACTACGGTTATTTGTTGGTTTTCGAATAATTACATACCCTTTTCGCTTGATTTACCAGTAATTTTACAGCATGATTGAGAAGAACTCAAGGCAAGCTCGGCAATACTATAAAACGCCTACAACAGTTTAAATATTAGTAGAACAACAAGAGACACAGCGATAACGGCTGTTTAATTACATATCTTAAATCAAACAATGGTGTCCGCTTTTAGAATTGAAATCCGTGACATCACTGCCTTACAGAATCAAAAGGGATAATAATAATAATCTGTTGACAAACAGTATACTTAATAAAAGAGGCACTCGAATAACCCCTCTAACTGAATGGTGTAAGGTTCCAGTGTGACGCTTGTGATGCCTGGAAGTCAGAACTCATAAAACGACCTGGTATGACCGATTGCCTATAATGATGCTTCGATAATAACGCTTGACACCAGCCGCCAGCGGACCAAGTCCAGCCCACGAAGAGAGTTATGCGGGCCCACAAGATTTGTTTCAAATTTAGCTTATAGTCTGTTAAGCTTGCGCCAAGCTTAACGGGGCGGAGAGTACGTACAAACCCAATAAAATATGCAAATGCAACGTTGTACATGAATATTTCTGACAGAATATATTCAACAACCTGAA
>ATSW01007191.1:0-10618 GCA_000444245.1 Botryllus schlosseri
CTGTCATTGTAAATTGCAGTTGAGGGTGACCTTTTTCTTGTTACTGAAAACGAAAAGGCCTTATTGATGATTCAACTGCAAGATATGTATGACATAAATATACGGTACATTAGGACTCGATAACGCTGTCAATAAAGGCCGATACCAGGTTGTCCAATAAATATTGTCAAAAAAAGGTGTGCAAAGCAGGACTGTGGAGAAAATTGACTCCACCACTGGTCTACTGGAATGCAACATCCATGTAAATTGACTCAAAAAATGATACCTTTTTTACAAATCTTTAGGAATTATTATTACCAAATCGTGATCGCAGAAAGAACTAAAGTTTGTTAAGGCCATCACACGGAAACCGCATAATTTCTGCAAATGCGGTGGGCCGGTGGCACTCCTTGGTAACACTTGATTCGATTTTGAAGTAGTCTGAGTCGCAACATTCTAACCAACTCCGACTCCAGGCAATATGTGTTTCCTAAACTGAATTCTAAAAGTATCACAAAATTTGTGTGACTCTGACTGCATCAAGAGAAAATTTACCGAAACTCCAACTCCACAGCCCTGGTGTAAAGTAAGCGTATGTGTATTTGACCGCTTGAGCCTGCTTGAGCTCTAATCGAACTTGTCAGACTAAATTAATTCACAAACCCGGGCTTGTGTGCCTTGAGTTGGCTTATATCAAAATTCGTCAGCCGGGTTTATGTTAACAGAAACAGTTTGTCCATAATCAAATTGAATTACATGCCGGTGACGTCATATTTGGCGATACGATTGTGGATACCGGTATACAATGTTCTTTCCAATTCTCAACTAGATGCTGACATTTACCCCTGATTAGTGTCGGCCGAAAATTTTCGTGTTCATTTCAACAGGAGTATATTTTATCCAACCGAACCGAACTCTGTTCAAAATCAGCACAAGTTATCTAAACACGCCGACTTCTTTTCTTCAACCGCCACATCGAATTTCCGACAGAATCGACCGGAACGGAGACCTGCCCGACGGCGTGACCTCGTTTTGCAAGCAGCCACGGAAAAGCCCGACGAAGTCCCCGGCCAGAGGCGCCAAGAAGAAGTCCAACGACAGAAACAACAAAACGGAAGAGCAGACGAAGAGAACGGAACTGGACACGCCGCACCCGATCAACAAAGCTTGCGAATCGAAAAAGGAACCATTCAAGGCAACTGTTGGCGGGCACTATCCGAAGGTGGTGTTACATTCTAGACCTTTGTATAATGGTAAACCATAGGGGGTCAAAGTAATCGTTGTCGGCACTCAAGTAGAAATAGAATTAACGTAGCTTTTTGCTCAAGTACAGTAGAAAAAGCAAGTATTCTAGGTCTAGTTTTGCCTACAATCTTAAAACTGTCAAGCAGAAGTAGTCTAAAATCAAAACCACTTGAAGTAAATCCTACTTGGAGTACTTGGAAAGGTAGAAGTACTTCATTGCTGAACACCTTTGCGGTAATTATGGATGTCCTCACTTTGAAGGCCGGAGTACGATAAGACTGCGTCGCCCATATTTATAGTATTTGACGTTATTTATGACCAGGGTTGTGTAACCGAGTCGCGAGGTCCCCGAGTCACAAGTCAATACTAGTTTTATAGTTTGACTCGGGTCAAGTCGAGTTATATTTAGTTCACCACCGAGTCAAGTCCAAGTCGGGTTCAATGATTCGAGTCTGAGTCACAGTGTTGAGACTCGAGTCCGAGTTAGAGTTAAATCTTGTTCAACTAACTATTTTACAACTCTGTTTGGGTGATGTTGAATATCTCATGCTCATAATTTACTAATTTTCAGCACTTTACGCCGTTTCTAAACCTATTTTACAACCACCAGTACCGGTACTGATTAATAGACGAAATACCAATAATGTCTTAACATACCAATACCATTCTTCAACAAAATGCCTCTCTTGGCCTTCCAAGTCACGAGTCATACCGGTATGACTTGGTCGAGTCATGCGCTATGACTCGAGTACAAGTCGAGTCAGTACACATATTTTAGAAAATGACTGGAGTCACCAAAAAAAAATGGAAACTCACGTCATTACAACGTTGTTTATGATTATTTCCCCCATTTTCTGCAAGAGCTGTGACGGTACATAGGGCATATTAGGACTGTGAGAAAGTTTCACTTCTACTTTTATGTTGAATTACAGAGCTTTCGTCTGTCGTTAGTTTTTGATCCATGTCAATGGCAATCCTGTCCATGCGAATAAGAATCGAACGATACCAGCGTAAAATTGTAACAGGTAGCGCTAATGCCGAACAAAAACCACGTGCTGGGGAAGCAGACGTCAATGATAACGACTGCCGGGGAGAGCGTCTCGAAAGATTACGAGGGGGAGAGAATGTCGCGGTCAAAAAGTTATGGGGATCGTTATGGTGACGACGATGTCGTCGACGTTGCGGAGGAAGGTGTTTTCGTGCCGCTGTCTGAGTTTGAAGCATCGAGGTCGACGGAAAACGACGGGAAGGCGAGATCGAGGTGTGTTGGTGTGACTCTGAGTAGGGCGGAAATTCAGACGTAATACCTATTTCTGAAGGTCGCATGTTACAAGATTTACAGAAAAATGTATCCTTTGCCAAGTTTTTTCCGTTTCTCTTTTGATCGCGATGCAATATTCCAGGTTTTCCTTTCGGAGGAAGAAGGCCAAGGACAACGGCTACGAACATTCGACCGAGGAGCCCAAAACGTACCCCGCACGCATGCAAGACCTCACGGTACAGCCGCGACCCGCCAAATTACCGGGTAGGTGCCTGTAGACTTGCGCCGATTTCAACGATCAGGTGTCTCTCCAGTGTGATATTTTGAATTTTCAACTTCAGAAACGCGTTACACTGTAGAGTTTTTCTGACCACGAGACTCGAGTACCCTGCTCTCAAGTTCCTGTTTAATAGTCACGCTCTAGTTTTGTTTCTCTCAGTCTGCGTGCGACTGGTGGAAGCCAGAGGCGGTTAGTAGCCAAGTACTTCTACTTTTTCAGAATGTGCAGGTAGTTAGGGCCTACTGCCACTAATTACTCAAGTGAATATGTTTTGTGACTGCTCCCAATTTCACGTTGGTTTTTGCGGCAGAACCGCTTATATTTCACACTTTGTTTTATGTTAAGCAGAATGTAAACTTGATTCAGAACAGTCAAAGGCTATAAATTCTGCCATTAGCAAACATTTGTATTCCTGTTGGCCCGAAAAATTACCGGGACGCTAGATTTCGTGTTGTCGGGAGAGGACGTTCACACTTTCATTTGGGTGCCTTGGAGTAGCCTTTTATCAGAACACTTCAGCCAAGCCTGTGATGTAAAGAGTTTGTGTACCATCCAAAAATAGTGCATTGAGATTAAGCGCTCGATTCTTCGAAATTTCATGAAGGTCACGTCATATTTTGTGATACGGTTATTGATGTAAAACGTTGTTTCCGATTCTCTACTAGTTGCTGACGATTACCCCTGACGAGTGTTAGCCGAAAATATTCGAGTTTGTTTCAAAATTAATATACTATCCAATTGTTCATCGAAGTTCTGTACCTCCAAGAAGCTCTTCAACGTAAATTTCGGATATGTTTGCCATTGCATTGCGGTGACTGAATATATTTTTGGAAATTGTGAATATTTGCAGCGTCCATTGGTCATTTTGCGGTAGTGGTGAAGATGCATCCTGCGATTTCGAGGGTAGCTCACTCTAATCTACTGCTAATAGTACGTGATCCAACAACTAAATATGCTTTTGAAACTACTTCCTATTACTTTAGACATTTTAAACATGTACTCGAGTAGAAATTTATGGGGTTGATTCTACTCCTGTTCCGTGCTAATTCTGACTACGCTTGACTTAGCCATCTATGGTAAAAACGGTCCATTCATTTTCAGGCGCATCATCTCCGCTATACCCAAAGGCGAACGTGGCCAATTTGAAATTTTGGCGACAGTGTTACTTGCGGTGGTTGCACTGGTCGCAGGTGTACGGTGGCGGTCCGGCGTCGTTGTTACAGCAAGAGTCCTTCTTATATGACGACATACATATACTCCACAATAAGGTGAGACGACGACTATACATTGCACTAGATGCCATACGTTTTCGTCCGTTTTACTTTCGATAGCTGTAGATTGTTGTAAGCTAGCCAAATAATCTCCCGTTCGTTTTCAGGTACAGATTCTGAAAACCGAACTCATGGACGGCCCTTCCGATTTTCCGCCCGCCTTTTTGGACCGCGGATCGGACAATCCGAGCGGCATGTACTTTTATCACGACGGCGAGAGCGACGCGGCGTTCGACGGGACGTCCAATCGGTCATCGAGTCAGAACAGCATCAATTTACTGTCGAGTTATTATCCGTACTCGCCCATCACGGGACTGCGAAGCGACTCTGTTCTCGGTGAGTGGATTTTGTGGGTTATTCGAACGGGTTTCATGGGGCTGTAAGTTTTAAGTCTCAAGGTTCGGAGTTCTCAGGTTTTGTCTCGAGTTTAGTCGAGTCATTTTCCATTCACCACCGAGTTCAAGTCAAGGAGCAACGTGTCCAGTCGGAGTTATAGTGTTAAGACTCGAGTCCGAGTTCAAGATATTGTGTTGAAGTTAACTGTTCATTATCTTGCTCAACTTGGGTTCAACCAGGGTTGTAACCAAGTCAGAAGGTCCCGAGTCACGAGTCAATCACACTTTTATAGTCAAGTCGAGTCATTTTCAATTCACCACCGAGTCAAGTCATTGATTAGAGGGTCGAGTCCGAGTCATAGAGTTGCGACTCGAGTCCGAGTCCAAGTCATTGTGTTCAATGTTCAGCTTCGAGTTCAATCAGGTTCATCCCACTTTTTCAACTCTGCTGGAGTGATATAGAATGACTTGTATTCATAATACTGTTATTTTCCTCACTTTTAACAGTTTCTGGCCCTATTTTCAAAATTATCAGGACTGATTGACAAAAAACCAATAATGGAGTCGGAGTGACTTTACTATTCTTCGAAGTTACAATGAAATGTCAGTCTTGGCAGTCCTAGTCTCGAGTCATATGACTTTGTTCGAGTCCTGCACAATGACTCGAGTAACAAATTTATTCAAACAGATGAAAGACAGTTTTAGTGCCTATTTTGTAATTATCGGTCCCGATATATTATACTTGAATATGTCATACTCAAATTGACTCGAGTTGAGACACTTTCCATTTTTAAGAAAATGACTCGAGTCAAATTAGTAGTTGTTGGTGCTTCTCGCAATTTTGAAAGTGACTACCTCCGCTTAACCGCTAAAAGTGTGCGATCGAATCTTCTCGAAACTACTTGCTCAGGAATTCTTCAGCCCTTTTATTTTCTACTTACGCTTGACTTCACTTCTTCTTGGAAATTGCTACTTCTACTTTTAACCCAGGCTGTGAGGTCCGTTCGGCGTTCACTTTACCACCGACATTTTCAATATACTGACTATGATACTGACTCTAGACTTTTGTTTTGTTCTTCACAGAACTCGAGCATTCCTGTAAATCTGTTTAGTAAATGTTATGTTTATTACATTTTGAGTTATGATTATTTCCATACGAATAAACTTTTATCCTTTTACAAAAGTTGTGCTCTAATAAAGAAATTCAGTTTGTCAAAGTTTGTTATATAAAGAACTTCTATAACTGCAACGGCACTTTCAGTAACATCTTAGAAGATATGTGTTGCTCCAATTCCGATTCCGATTCCCCTCGGAATTATAAGAATTTTACGGCCTCTACTTCTACTTCCACTTACTTGGGCTGCTGTAAAGCCACACGGGACTTAACAGACTGGAATATCGAAATTTAAAAACAAATCTTTTTCCAGGCACTCCCATGTCACACTTCTTGCAAGGAGGCTCGTTTTTCAACTTCGGCCGTAATCGCGGTCGGCATTCGCGCACCGCCTCCGGCATTTCGATAACCCGATCGGTGGCCCAGTCCGTGGAAGACCTCACGTCCGTGACGATACCCGTGCTGTCCTCGAAAAGCGTCGAAGACCTGACCTCCAGTGCCGAGAACGGCATGAGGCAGAGAGTGCAGAGCGACCTGCCAAGCGGCCGGAGGCGTTCGCGTCCGGAACACAAAACGGACAGCTTGCCGTCGCAGGCAACGCTAGTTCGCGAGAGCGTGTCTTACGAAACTTCCCTGTAATTTCAATCATGATCGTCACGTGTTCTGTAATGTTTTTGTTTTTTATTCGGGCTGTCGGGCGTTTGAGCATGCGACACAATGGGAAACGGTATTTGAGCATATGTATTTATAACACCAAAACTGTGCCCAACCAAAACCCTTACACCAACCCTGATCCATAGGCAGTATTCAAAGTTACTGTCATCCCAAAAGCCATACTTTTGCAGCCGTCTCTGTATACTAGTATAGCTAACCGGTTTGCTGAGATCATGAAATTTCCTGAGATGGCTCTATAGATCCAGGGCAAATTGGCTGAATCCGACCAATGCGCTTAACTTAACCATAAATATAACTTTAATTAGCCCTATCCCAAGTGTCGCACGCTATTATGTCGCATGCTCATATGTCCACGAGCCGCTTTTCTCTCTTTGATATCCGATCAAGTCAATGATAATCAGGTCGTGTTGAGTATCTTTCTCTTTTGTGTCGCGCGCGAGGTTGAACTGACAGTGCCTTGCGTTTTATATTGAGTGTTCGTGTGTGGATTTTGTGCTTTAAATGAAATTGGAACGCCCGCTTTTATGAATTTTCTTTTTACGCGTGCATCCAGTACTGACCGGGTCTGTTGATTTGCGCGGCGGTGACAATCAATTGTTTGAAATCAAGTCTTTCAGTATGTGCAATATGTAACTTGATTTTGGAATTTCTATGATGATGTTCTAGGTTTAGCTCATTGCGAATCGTAACCAGAAGGGAATGACTCGGTTATATCGACCTGAGAATTGGTGACTTCATGTCGTTCGGTTTTTTGTTTGGGCTCTAGCTGCGCCTTGATTTATACTATTGAAAACAGTGACTGGCCCTTGCCCTTGTTCAATCGCGTTACAAACAGGCTGTCAGTCATTGGGTATTTCATAGTTTAATGTTTTGATCCGCCTTCAATTGCTATATTGAATATGAACACTGAACAGGGTTGAATTTCCATTATAAAGATGGCGCCAGAATCCAAAGAGAGGCGCGTTTGATATCAGCCCAGTCCCGAAACAGTCACGCCGTTACGAAAAATTCATGTGTCTGGCTAGGTAAATCTGAGTTGAGGAACGTCAGTCTTGTGTAAATCTTGTGGCGAATGCGAATGTTGCTCGGAATCAGACTCAGTTACCTGATTGCTCGATTGCTTTCTGGTCTATTGCAGGCCTATTTTGGTTAACCCCCCCTGACTTCTACCTGCATGAAGTTGGAAGGTAATGTTTATTGGCCGTAGAGTGAAGTCTCGGCCGCATGCTATTTCGTAGAGTGTTTAGTGACAAGTTTGTTTTTTTATATAATGACGCTGATCAGGTGATCAAATGCCGAGTCAACTAATCATGCTTTGTGTACTATAACATGAGTGAGCTGTATTTTTTGATTATCTTTTGAGAAAATATTAATCGATCAATCTTGACCTCTGCTCCTTTATCTGAGGCAGTTCTAGCTTTTCGAGTGCAACCACGGTTCGGCTTGGATGATTACCCACCATCGGTAACGAGTAGACTGGTCTTGACCAGTGAGAGAGGTTCATGAGGAAGGCAGATTCGCAAATATATACACCTAAAAGGTTGGCCTATTCAGTTGACTCGTTTCTTGTTAAATTTACACCATCCATACGCAGCCTACGTACGAACGTACTACGTATCCGTAATTGAATGTAGGTAAGGAAGATACGCAACACCGCAGCAGATTAATTTGTGCCTCACCTTGTATTGTTTTACTATATGCTGTCAGGCAGGGTTAACATATTTTGGTAATCTGAAAAGAGGACGCTTTTTCAAATGTTTTAGACATACAATACGGGAGTATAATCCGGAAAAATGAGGTCATTTGTACGGCTCGTCTCCAGAAATGCACGCTGTTGTTGAATTCTTCGTTAGTTGAATAAAAAAAGGTCAACGTCCTGACTCAACTCCCGAAATACGCGCCGGAACGTTACTTGAGTACTGATTTCCTATATCTCGGTCGAATTTTAACATGTATTTACCCAAATTTTCAAAAAAGAGGAAAAATTCTAAAAAAAGAAGACATTTGAGCGTCCTCTGAGGACACTAAGACACTAACAAAAAGTAAAAAAGCGGACAGATCCTCTTAAGAGAGGACGTATGGTAACCCTAATGCCACGTCACTGCACGCAAAGAACCGATTTTCATCTTGTTTCGGGAAGGGGATTTGGTGCCTTAGCATTATGAATTTGAATTTTCGAAATCAGTGCGAAAATAGCATTCGAATGATAGCATTGATGCTTGGCATGGCCAGAGCCGAGGATAACGGTAGGCTTCAATCAAATATTAATCATAAACATGGAAGTAAGTTATATTACACGCAGTATGAATCAGTAACTCAGGTTCAAGGGGACGGAGCAACCATGAAGGACAATCACGAAGCCTTAGACGGAAGTTATATCTCAGTTGTGACGTGTTCATCATCCTTGAGTCTTTCTTCCTTGTTCACCCAAAATATCGCCGCCCAGCCGCAACAACCTTTTGGAGGCTTGTCACGAGGCATGGTATTCGGTGCGGCCCTGTTTGCGTTTTTTCTTCCATCCTTGCTGACCTGAAAATTTCTAATCCATGGACAACATACCGGGGGTGGTGTTTGTTCAATGTCGCTATAAGTATGACTTTCAGATTGCCCGTCTGCATTTGAAGTTCTTGTGTGAGATGATGCGTCGGCAGCGTGTCTGCCTCTTTGAGGCTGACTGGGTGGCTTTTGCTTTCCTCCAATATTCAGGATTCGTTTCCAGGGGCAGCATCCAGGTCCATCGGGCTCCTCGAGTGTATCGCGCTGTCCATCCAATGACGTTTCATCCTTCTGTGTCACGTGGAAGATTGCACGCCAGCAAGAGCAGCAACTATCATCGGCTCTCTCTTGCATTCCGTCAAATCCAGGACTACCCTCCCGTTGTCTCTGATGGATAAGACGATTTGAAGAGGAGAAAATAAAAAAAGTCACTGAAGGTCAATAGCAGTCTTGCAAATGCAATTTGTGTGAATGGAGATACAAGCAACGATAGAAGGGAATGACAGTAAATTGTATAATGTATAGCACGATTTCATTTGTTTAGAGGTTATAATGTCCATATTGTCCAGCAATGTTGTAGGAGTAATCGTTATTGCATCAACATTTATTGTATGGACGGAACGTTTAATTGGCAGATTTTTGACAAGATTTTATCAGCTGTCAATCAGGTTTATTGATATTTTCATCGTTTCAAAACATCACAAGACTGCGATACAATGAAAAGATAGGAAGGTGTCGAAACAACGTAGAGTAGCCTTTAAGATCAGACACCCACCTTAGCCTAGGCGAAGTGAATAAGAGGCGTGCACACTGAATGAAAAGTAATGCAGAGAATATAAGACGCAAGCGACAAAATGAGGTGGCATGTGGCGAAGAGCGAGGTCGATGTTAGTTCGTGATCCGGTAATCCTGAAGACTGGCTAGCGTTGATTTAGAAGAAATTGCTTGTATTTCGACTTGGTCGTCCTCAAGAAGCAATTTGTCAAAATTAGCGATGGAAGTCGCTTGTAGGGCTGGGCAAAATCGATACCTGAATGATTCGATTCTGAATAACGTTTTACGGTTCGAGTCGAGTCGAGTATTCGAGTATCACTCTAAATGTCCAATGTCAAAGTTCAAATATGCATACCTTTTATGCTACCACAATTAATATAATGTAGCCTATGTTATCCGTCACATTAAAGATACTTTGGTATTTTTTCGACTATTCCGATTTCATTGTACTTCTTGAAAATGTTGTGGGATGATCATGCGACTTTAAAAATGTGTTATTTCCAGTAACGTTCGTAACTTTGTACTATGCCTGATATGCTGCGACACGGCCAATCAAGGTTTCAAGGCTTCTTCAACGGAAAATAGTATCAAAACTATAATTCTCGTTGGTAAATTAACTTAAGTTGCGAGGAGATTATAATTTCAGTACTCGAAAAAATCGTCTTATACTACTCGACTCAAATCATTGAAATAAATACTCGATTAAGTTTCGAGTACTCGAATCATTGTGCCCAGCCCAAGTCGCTTGTGCCGATTCTTGGAACAAGATGGAAATTCGAATCTGTGGTCAACAATCTGTTCATGTGCTAGTACTACTTTTACTTTACCTCCAGGACACACAATGCTGACAGCTAGGGATGGTGTGAAGGACAGCATCATAACCATGTTGCCTTTAAACGAGTTTCTACAATATATTGATAATTATAAATATGAAATACTCTAAGACATAGCGAGGACGAATTGACCTAACACACGCGCGAATCGGTTTTTCCAAGCACAGTACAAAAAGTAATAAACTTGCTGGATTTCCAGTCCAAAATCACGCTGGTGAACCGAATTATGTCACTTCTGTTCTGACTTTTCGTGATGTTTAGCAAGTGAAACCTTTAAAAATGCGTGGGCTTTGAGGCAACTGCGGTAGCAACAACAAAAAAGAAATAAACATCATAGTAAGCATGTAACTTACCA
>ATSW01007192.1:0-14180 GCA_000444245.1 Botryllus schlosseri
GCATGGTTCTTATATCAAGAAGCGCATTATGAAAAATTGTGATGTAGACACCATTGCCAGAATGAAGCAACACGGTGTGTCACCAGCAGTGAACGCACGCACAACTTCAGTGTTGTAAGCTAACAACTGCTGCTGTTGAACGTTCTTTCTCCATTCTCGCAAGCTACTTAGTAAGGACAGACACTTTCTACCCGAGAATGTAATAAAGTATCTGTCGTTGTAATATACCAGATTTTAACCATTTCTACCAAAATACGTAATGTAATTACTGGAGTTCTTCATAGGGTCAGATGTCTTTAAAATCAAGTTTTTTTATGAAATAAATTTGTTAGTTTCTCGGTCAAAAAAGTTTTCTTCAGGTCGAACTACTTGGTAAGGACACATAGTTCGAACCAGAAATGATGATAAGTAGTACAACTCCCACAATATGTGGAAAAACACCTAATTTGCATGTGTTAGGTCAACATTAGGTGGAAATTAAGTTTTTCAAGGTCAAAAAATGTCAAAATTTTGATTTATTAGGTAAAAATCGTCCGTTTTTGAGTAAAAAAAATGCCCTATTTATTAGTGATATCCATGCCGGTGAAACGACGGAATTCATTATCGTTTCATTGTTTGTTTTCTGGCTCTCAACCATATTATACTCTTTTGAGATACGAATGACAGAAGGTTGGTACAGATTCTCGCGCCAGTGAAGCGAAATTATTCATCGTTATGCCGTAGTATAGTAGTAACGTAGTTGGTATCATCATGACAGCTGATATAGTTGATCTGCTTTAATACTAGCCTTAAAGGTCAATTACTTGCTCTAGGACTATAAGTCACAAGACATGTTTGTCAGCTAAGAGACGTGTACGGCGAATTGGCGGAACAATCGAGTCCTAATTTGTTTGCAAAATGAAGTAATCGCCGTTTGCGGATTCGTATTTAGAAATATTGGAACACGCACTCATTCGTAAAAATTAGTTTCGAACATTTCGCAAAGTGATTTTGTCCAGCCTCGACTCGAGTCGGCACAATCAAAATTATCGCTCTCTGTCGAAGAAATATGAGTCATCGTAATGGTACCACCGCGAGTTGGCCCATAGCGAACCATTAAACAAAATATTTTGCATCGTATGGTATGATACGAAAGGGGAATTGCGATAGCGGATTATCAAATGTCCGATTCGCCCGCCAATGTGTCTAGGGCTGGGCGAAATCGAGTACCTGAGTGATTCGATTCTAAAGCACGTATTATGCTTCGAGTCGAGTCGAGTAATCGAGTATCACTTATTATGACGTCATACCAGAATGTAATATGTCAAAGCTCAAATATGTACCTTTCATGCCACCACAAAGAATATAATGCCTGTTATCCATCACATTAGAGGTACTTTGGTATCTTTTCGACCATACCGATTTCATAGAACTTGGTGATAATGTTGTGGGGTGATTATGACTTCGGAAATGTGCTATTTCCAGTAACGTTCGTAGCTTTGTACTATATGTTTTGTATGCTACGATGCGACCAATCAAGGTTTCAAGACTTCAACAGTGAAAATTAGTATCGAAGCAATAATTCTCGTTGATAAATTAACTTTCAGTGGCGAGGAGCGTATAATTTCAGTACTCGAAAAAATGTTCTTTTACTACTCGACTCGAATCATTAAAATTAATACTCGATTCAGATGCGAGTACTCGAATCATTGTGCCCAGCCCTATGTGTGGGTCATACTCATTAGCTCATTAGCCAACATCAGGGTTTCTATTCTTTTTAGGGATGGTGTGAACCTCTGAAAGGTTCAGGTTCAGGAACGCAAACCTTTTTGAAAGGTTCTGTGTGAACGCGAACGTGAACTTCATGACGTCACGTGACGTCACATTGCTAATTCCAAGCCTACATTTCAGTGAAATGTTATATTAATGTGCAGTTGTACACGATATCTAGCATTGAACATAGTTCAAAACGGGTTTTACCCCATTAACAAGATATACAACAGTAGCCAACACCCCAATCGTACGGATTTGGTTTTAATGATGCAATAAACACATAAAATGAAGATGGATCCCGTACGCCTGCTAGATTTTTTACATTGGACAACGATGTATTTTTATATCAATTTCATTAATTGGTTGAATAAGCATAATTCACTGACTATATCTACATGTATTGTATTTCGCTCTTGATGTTGTGTGATTGTGGGTCAAGCTCACAGCGGAGAGTCACGAAATATTCACAGAGGGAAAGCGGGATATGTCGAGCAAAAAGCCAGTAAAATTTTGGAGATTGGCAAGGTGCATGCTCGTTTAGTGTTGATTTTTTTATGCCGCCAGCGCTATGTATAGAGTATAGCCCGAAGTGGAAATGCAAAGAATTTCAACCAAAGATGTCATAATGACGTGAAAAATTGTAGTATATGAAAAAGGTTCACAGTGCAGAACCTACCAAGGTTTGTTTGTGAACGTGAACCTCTAAAATTCTGAGGTTCACACACGTACAGAACGCGAACGCGAACGTTACGTTCACACCATCCCTAATTCTTTTGTCACAGGTAATCAGGATAAATGAAGGGAATATTCCTGTTGGAGGCCGGCATGTCGTAACGTCGCTCCGAGACGAGCTATATATTTTTGATATACAATGATGCGTATGTCAAACAGACATTGCGGTCGAACACCATTCGCTTCCATGATATTTTGTTAGGAATAATTTTATCAATGATATTATTTCCTTCATATGCGCGTTGCTCAACTTTCTTGCCTTCAAATAGATGCAGATCGCAGTGGGTGTCTTAGTCGCAATTTGTCAGTGAATTGTCAGTGAACGATTTTCGGAGTTATGCAATCGATTTCACAAATTGAAAGTAGGATCTTTGTCATGGTTCTGACAGAGCTACAAAAGTATGGTAGTGAGGAAGTAAAATTCCCTACGATACCATACTTGTATATTTTCATATTCCATACCTAAATTTCGTTCCACATCATACCATTCTTCCATACCATATCATGCCATGCCCTGATATTTTGTGCATGATCACGCCAGCGCTATATCATCAAATGTAACAACTCGTTTGCGGAAATGTCCCTTATCTGAGATCGTTGCTCGGTTACGCAAAAGTTCGGTATCGTCATCGTAATTTTTCTCGTCGCATACTATCCTCTGTAGATAAAGACATTATTTGTTCCAAAATAATTCTTGTCGCTGATGAATCTTTCTGCTGCGGATCGGATGACCGCAGGCGATGGCGAGAATACACGTAGAGATTTATTTAGTGTCAGGTGAAGAGGTGGCGCTTACGGTAACAGCGCGTTAAAAATTGACAACCTGTAGGAGAATGGGTGATATTTGATTCCATTTATTGCGAGGACACAGATTACTGTTTCTTTTCCCGTCATCAGAATTGAAAGAATATAAAGTAGCGGTTTGTCGTTCGGAAAAGAGTTGTAGAAAGATTGTGCAGAGCTGTTTTTTGGTCAAATGTAGTTTTGATCATGATACACAAGGCTTTGCAATATGAAAGCGTAAGGAATTTTTCAGTCAGGCTGCATTCTCGATCACTGCAGTTTACGTATGTTTGCACCGCGGTGTGGGTTTGCACCAAGAATCTCATACCAATGGCTGGTGACATGACTTTGCAACACACTGCATCGTGTTTAAATTTCGTCAGAGATAGCGGTATATCGATCCTTGGCAATATTTTAGAAAGCCGTGAAATTAATCCCGTTTATTCAGCTAGATCACTTAGCACGATCGCCCCACATTCTCACAGTGTAACTACTTTCGAGTCACGAGTCATCCCGAGTCATTGCACATTTTGACTCGAGTCAAGTCTCGTCGATCGATTTTTGAAGGTGACTCGAGTCAAATCAAGTCAGTCGATTTTTAGAGGTGACTCGATTCAAGTCGAGTCAAGTGAAGTTAGGTCAAATCACGAGTCAAGTCACAATTCCAGTCAAGTAGATTTTTCGAAGTGCGAAGCATAATTACGTCATTGCATTTCGATAGCTGTTCGAAAGTCGCGATTTATTCTGAATCGAGGTACCAGTATAGAGTTAAATAAACATGCAAAAAGGCGTCATGTCGCCTACGCATGAGTCGAAATGCTAAATTACGTACAAGTAACTGTATACATTGGCGTAGCCAGGGGGGTGAAATCGCAGATAAAGTTTGGGCACATGAATTCAACCTACAATTATTCTTCGCGCGATTTAGTGCTCTCAAACCTTTTTCGTCGTGGTACACTCTTTTAAAGCTTACCGATTCCATTGTAAGCCTTACCCGGGTGTGTTCAACCATATTGCTATAAGCCGTATAATTAAAAATACGGATTTACGGGTGCATGCAGCCGTACGTCTGAATGTTGGCGACCCCTGGCCTTATTGAAATGAGAATGAGCATGGATGCAAACTACAGGAGATGCTAAATACAAATCAGGGATCGAGGTTCCCAGACCACCAGTTACCATATTCGCTCTCAAACCCGACCCCGAGACCCCCCTGGGCTGTGCCTCTGCAATAATTTATACCATCTGACAAGAAGTACCATTTCAAAATGCCCAATAGGGCTGTTCAAAAATAACTTTTCTGTCTGGTTTCCAGCCATTCACTGATTAAATTGTCAGGTTACTCTAAAAAAACGCTGCACATCAAATTTGGTTCAATTCGAACAAGTAGAAGGCTCCGCATATCCGATTAAAACTTTTAATTTATTGGGGGATTTTAATATTTCTTTCAACCCCTTGAAATTGTTGAGCTGTCTTCAAAGACGATGCAAAATAAATTTGACTCAAGTCCAACAAGTAGAAGCGGAGTTATTTGAGTTTTTCGTTGATAATTCTCCGATTATCCTTGATTGGTGGATAAACCGTGAATTATCAACGAAAAACTCAAATAACTCCTACGCGCGCTAAATGAGAAGCAGAAAATGCGTTGGCGGGCCGAGTCAAAATTTTTAGCCTTATTCTCAAGCGTATTAATTTTATTATTAAATTGAAAGCAGTTTTCAAAACAATGTTAAACATGATACATTTTGAACTCTTGTTAAACCCCTATCCGCGTTTTTCTATCAAGACATTGAAATGTACCTCAGATACTACAAAGGTTATTGTCTTGATCGCTGCCTTCCGAGCAGTGTGCAGCTTGGCGAAATTGCCTTGTTGATGAATGAAGCTAACAGTTCTTCTGAAATTCAGCCACCCTTGGCCGAGTGCATGTCTTCGAGTTTTGTCATAAGACTAACTTAAATTATACTTCTTAGGCAAGGTGACCTGCTCGCCACTAACTACTAAATAGACAGGTTAACCCATGACTTCGGTAAACTAATATTTAGTGCTCCAAACCATCTTTGAATTTCAGCTTTGGTTTTCTGTTTTGACTAGGGTTACCATACGTCCTCCTTTAGGAAGATTTGTCCTTCTTTTTCAGGTTTTTGAAAATGTTCTCCGAGGACGCTTAAATGTCCTCCTTTTCAAGATATAGACCTCTTTTTGAGAATTGTAGTTAATAAAAGTGCAAAATTTGACTGAAATACAGTAAATCAGCACTGAAGTAACGCTCCGGCGGCTATTTCGGGAGCTGAGCCGGAAAGTTGACCTTTTTTTCCATTCATCCAACTGATAATTATAATTAGGGCTGGGCACAATCATTAGAGTACTCGAATCTGAATCGAGTATTAATTTTATTGATTCGAGTCGTGTAGTCAAAGACGATTTTTTCGATACTGAAATTTTACAGTCCTCGCAACGGAAAGGTAATTCACTAACGAAAATTATAGTTTTGATACTATTTTCCAATGAGGAAGCCTCGAAACCTCGATTGGCAATGTTGCAGCATACGAGACATTGTAAAAAGCTACGAACGTTACTGGAAATAACACATTTCCGAAGTCATGATCATCCCACAACATTGCTAAGAAGTACAATGAAATCGGTAAGGTCGAACAAATAATGTGGTATGAAGCAGGCATTATGTTCCTTGTGGTGGCATAAAATGAACATATTTGAACTTTGACATTGTACATTATGTTGTGACGTCATAATGAGTGATACTCAAATATTCGACTCGAAGCATAATACGTGATTCAGCATCGAATCACTCAGGTACTCGATTTTGTGAAAGAAAAACTGTATTTTGAGAGCTGAGCGAGAAAGTTGAATTTTTATTTTTTTATTTTTTTAGTCAAACGACCACGAAGTAGGAAAAATTTACCATTTTTTCAAGATTTTCCTACGTTATTCCAAGTTTGAAAATTTTGTAAAAGTGTCCCTTGCGGGATATTATTGAACAGGCTCGAAAGTAAACGAATTTTCCGTTCAGTTTATACAGCATATGGTTTTAGTCCACGCAGCAACATTGAAAAGTAGGTTTTATCTTTTGAATTCCTAGCAACTTTTCGCGGGCCGGTCAGAATGGCCGGTGCATATAGTTACGTGGTCTTGCAATGCTATTGACATCGGATTATCGTCGTTAATTTTTATCGAACCAAGAAACAAAAATACTGGGAAATTAGATATTTCATGATGAAATTTACTAACAGTAGCGTATAAATTGTGATATGTGATATAATTCCGACTTCATAAGATAAACGTAAGATGAAAATATATTATAATGAATGTAATCTTATCTTGAGCGTGAATTTCGTAACCACGATTCGTCGCCGCTTGGCAATGACGTCAAATTGAATGCAATTAAATAGCTCGAGAACGTGGGAAGATTGGTAAATTACAGGTTGCTGACAAATAAGTAACCTTGTAAGCTTCGTATAACTATAAAAAAAATTAGGAAACAGAAATATTTCCAGAAATGGAGTCACAGTATGCCATAATTAGTTGGATGTTTAAAGTTTGCATTGTTTGCCTCATCATCCACGCAGTCGGGTATTTTGCGGCCCGCTACAAGTTTCATTATGAACACAATTACTACCGGCACATTATTGTTACATATTAATTTAGCTACGTAGCTCTCTTATCGCACCGTCTCTGTTTCGTTTAATTACTCATTCTTTGATGTGCTCTAGTTTCTTGATATATGCTGGAGTTTAGATTGTTATTGTTTTGAATCGCGGTATTCGGCTGGACTCGGGTTCAAGAGCATCGCAGTGCGTAGTAAGATTTTGAAGAGTGTTTCACTCACCGCGAATAGTTTGAACAGGAACAAGAACAAGGAACGGGAAATTAAACTGCGAAAACTAGGTGTGTAACTCTGCGTGGAACAATGAATTTGCTTTCGCATATGTATATGGAAATCCGATGTGTGATATTTGTCGAATAACAGTTGTCGTAACGAAGCGTAGAAGCTTAAAATGATACCACAACAATTTATTCTGGAGTTATAGGCCTACATATCGCCTGATCTTAGAAAAAACGTTGCTAGCTGGGTGTCAAGCCCAGCAGTTCATAATTCGAAGCATTGTTAAAATTGCCGACGACGTTACAGAACCAGTGTTCAGAATTACTTCATTTACTTGCAATATCACTGAATCCAAGAAATCTGCTCGATCAGGTGTGATGTCAACAATAAAACTTTAACATACTGTGCGAATATTCGCTGTTTGCGGAACTTAGCAGCAAGGACAACATCACCTGACAACTTTCGAAGCTATACAGTTATCTGATTCAACCGTGACCAGAAGAGTAACAGCAATGTGCGTCGATATATTATCGCATGTTCTGAAACACGTTGCCGCGTAGACTACTTTAGCCTAGCGTTGGACGAATTTACCGACTCCACAGACATTGCATAGCTAATTAAATGGCTGCATTTTATTAGAGTGGACATATTTGCAGAGGAAATGCTGGCAGGGCAAACATGAGGTTAATCAATGTCCGATGTCCGTCGATCTTTCATCGCATGTTCTGAAACACATTCCCACGTAGACTACTTTACCCTAGCATTGCATAAATCTACCGACTCCAGAAACATTGTATATCTAATTATCTGGGTTCATTTTATCATAGTAGACATATTTGTAGAGAAAATGCTGGCAGGGCAAATGTGGCGAGGGGACCAGCGAAAAACAATCAATTTGACAAAGCAGACTTCTGTAACTAATGGTGCAGGGCTCCAGCCATGGAAAGAAAGGACTAGGGTTGTTTAATTTGCTCAGAAATAACCCAAAACACTAGACTTCTTCTCATATCATTGAGAGCTCAAAGTGATAATGGCCTCTGGAACGAAAAATTTACCGAAATTTTGTACTTGCTCGCTCACGCATTGAAACAGATAGTTCGGTTATCTGGTGGAGGAGTTTGAAGGTGGATATACCGACTTGGCAAAGAATGCAATGCATGCTCCATGAAGCGATCTACTTGCGCCGCTGGAAGATACATAATCTCACAAAAAGACTACTGCAAACCTAACAACGCTGTTTATTATTGATGTGAAATGCATAAAAATGTACTAAATGCCCGTATACGACTGGTGAATACGCTACAGTAGCCTAAATTTAACAGTAGCCCACAAATACATGGTAATAATTTTCTGTGGCCCGCAGCGTCTTTTGCTGTTAAAAATGCAGCCCGTTTTGCAGGGAAAGTTGAGAACCCCTGCTGTAGCACATCTCATGTCTGGCTGTGGCGCACTTGCAGTAACCGAATACACATGGATACACAACACGATCGATCACTACATTCATCTTGAATTATGCAAACACCTTAACATCATAAAAAAAAATCACATCACCACTTCGACAAAAAATTGGTATGATGACAGTTCAACACCAGTGACAGAAAACGATCAAGTAAAAATTCTGTCGGATGTACCAGTTATGACTGACCATAAAATCAGGAGCAACCGCCCGAATATGATAATCAAACTAAAACAGAAAAGAGAATGCTTATCCATTGAACTGGCCGTCCCAGCTAATCAAAACAGGACCACGAGCAGAATAAAATTTATATTTTCGCAATCGGTACCGCGGTAGCTTTCGATTGACACCAAATTTATCAATTTTCGCGCTCGGCAAGCCAGTCAAAAATTAACGTAAATTTGCCAACGGCCATATGGAAAGTGTGGCTGTACCAGGGCTCTTTCACCGAATGTATCGTACACCCTAGGGCAGGAGCGGGCAACTTCTCCAGTTGGCAGGCTATATATAGGAAAATTAGGTAGTTAGCGGGCCGGATTGCTGAATCGATACATTATTCGCCCATTTATCCACATATACAAGAAATAAATCGTATTTAATGAATGTGTTTTAATAACAGTAGGGTTATACCATACGTCCTCTTTTTAAAGTGTTCTCGGAGGACGCCCTAATGTCCTCTTTTTTGAGATTTTGTCCTCTTTTTTGAGAATTTTGGTTAAATATAGGACAATATGCGACTGAGATACAGTAAATTAGCACTGAAGTAACGCTCCGGCGGCTATTTCGGGAGCTGAGCCGGAAAGCTGATTTATTTTTAGTCAACCAGCGGATAACCTGAAAGGAAAACTCGGGGTTTGAGCCAGAAAGTTGACTTTTGTTTAGTCAACCGACCACAAAGTGGGAAAAAATTACCATTTTTTCAGGATTTTCCTCCGGTATTACAGGTCTGAAAATGTTGAAAAGGTGTCCTCTTTTCAGATTTCCAAAATATGGTAACCCGAAACAACAGCAATGTCATTTCAAAGCCAATTCTCGTCGACAATGAATTACACAATGGTGATTTGAGAACAGCATTGTCATACAGGCGCCGAAATGTCTGCTTCTCTCTGATCCATCAACACATTGTAGATTTCAAGGCGTTCGATAGGCCCATTACCCCAAATTTATCAAGATATCAATTTATTAGGGTTGAGTAGGTGGCGTGATAGCGTATTGGTGTAATCCACAGCTACAACACCAATGGGCTGTGAGTTCGAGACCGATCGAGGTCGACTCCTGAATTCCTACCTAAGTGTTGGAGGTTTATCTGGGCTCCTCCTCGCCATCTCATCTGTGCAAGCGGCGTCTTATGAAGACCTAGAAGTGGGTGCGCTACAAGTCGGCGCTTACGGGATCAAAAATAAGAAGAATATCGGCCAGGTGTAAAAGACCATTGCAGTCTAAACCATGATTACCACAAACAGCATGAGGGTTGAGTAGATCGTAAATGCCGATATGAAAGTCTCCCCACTTCGACGAACTTACGCGTAGGCTCCACTCTCGTACGCTGCCCACACACGTATATATTAGCATACAGTCACTAATATTTGACGTAGTAAGCAAGTAGTGGGGGATATCGGCCGCGGGTCACATTGTAATGTAAGACGGGAAACTGTCCGCGGGCCGTATGTCGCCCGCCCCTGCCCTAAAGCCTAGAGTGTACCATAATTATGAAAGGTTGTACCACTCCAATTGGGTGTACTGAAGTGTGCCAGATCCGGACTACATTGATCTGATTAGTATTTAGAATTTCCTATACGTTGCAGCCTTGCTCATCCTTATTTCGATTCGGCCAGGGGTGGCCAACCGGCGGACGTACGGCCACATGCAGCCGTGAAACCATAATTATACGGCCGTCTATACGTAATTAAATTAGCGTACATTGGCGACCGTCAATATGCAATTTGAATTGATGAATTGGTTCCCAAAGATTTCAGAGATTATAATTCAATCTAAAAAAATCCTTCATGCTTAGCGCGATTCATAGTGACTTGGTATTTGGTTTTTAATGTAATAGTGTCCTGATGCTGCGCCCCATAAAGATATATCAAGTTGGAATCGTGTGCGTCTCACGAATAAAGGTTTTTCTGGTACGGCTTGGTGATTCCAATATATTTGCCTATACCGACAATCCTGATGGGAGTTCGAGAAATAACAATATTCAACAAAGTGATGAATAAAAACTGGAAGATGCATCATCATTGATTTTGTGCCCAAATTTTTCGAAGACACCTTCTCCATCGGCTCTACCGGTTAAGTTGAATATGTGAGCTTAGAATGAACAACATATTTGACAGTAATATGTGGAATTATCAACATTTTCGACGGAATTCGTTCAAGAGTTGTAAAAAAATTTCGCGCTAGGCGCGACTAGAAACCCAGCCCCAATCACTTTTTTTTGCATTTATACTCGCGATTTTTGTGCATATATAGTAAGACTGCGGGGATTTTCTGCTTCTACACTTAGAAATTGTTACATGTAAGGTAATCTCAAGAAAACAGTGATGGCACTAACACAACGCACGGGCTCTGTGCGGTGTAATGTTCCTAGTAGCCAATTTACCATGAGCATTAGTCGTCCACATGGGCCATGACGACTTTCCGCTGGAATGCGGCCGTATGCTGCATATGTAGATTGTAATCGAAATACGGCCGTTTATAACAAAACGTCTGAACACCCCAGGATTAGGCATACTATGTAATCGGTGTGTTATGTGGTCAGAGGCACTGTTCCCTCTAAGATGCGCTAAAAGGGTGTGCCAGGACGTAAAAGGGTAAAGATCACTCGACTAGACCAATCGCACTGAGATTTGCTTGTGTCCACACCATTGTAGGACAGTATGATTTAATGTTCATTGCTAGCTCAGAGTCATCACAACTGACAATGATGCAGCCCAATGCGTTTGTGGAAAGCTAATCCGATTCCGATAACATAAAAATAAAATAGTGTATTATTGTATTTCACAGAAAATCTGACTCAAGTACAAGACGTCTTCACTTGAACGAGATGAAGATCACGCGTGTAATATTCCCAATATGTTTCTTTGTAACGATATCCGCCAATCGGAATGAGGAAATCCTGTGTAAAGCGCGACCAGGATGTCAGCTGCCGAAATGCGATCCGGGATTTCCGTCGACACGTTTGAACACCAACGAATATCCGATTACCTGCGTAAGGACATCTGTACAAGACAGGCAACCAAAGGAAGAAATTGAGGAATTGAAACGTCAACTGGAAAGTTTCCGAACAGGTATTTAGTATAGTAGCGCTGGGACTTGAGGGATTCCATACTGAATCGAGTCGTGAATTCCAGTATCACTCGTGTTGAGGTTAGTTGGTGATACAGTCGAGTCTCTCATTTCATGATATATGAATGGCATGGAAAGTGCAAATTTGTGCTTTTCATGTGACCACAAAGAATGCATTGCATGTTCCACATCACATTAAAGATGATTCGGTATTTTGCCAACCATGCTAACATGTCAGTAGCCTATATGCATGCACTTCATTTGGTTTGGATGACCGCTAAGTAGCAAGTGTTTTATTTAAATATCTAGATTTCGCAAGTAAAGCAATTGTTACGTGTACTTCTGATTTTAAAGGTTACTTTAGGACAAACAATAATCTCTAAAGATGCGCTACCTTGCCATCCACAAAATCAGGGACAAAAAAGCACTTCGTCAGCCCCCTCCCCCCTCAAAAAAGAGAAAACGATGGTCTTGGCCCACACAAGGGTGATAAACATAATTACTGGGAGGTTTCGCCTCCCAAGATCCCACAGTTCGATGGAAATTTACTTGTGAGCACATTCATTTTACTCGGTGTTATACTCCGTGCAGGCGCAGAGTTCATGTCACCTAATCGAACCAAACGCGAAAATTTTCTATAATTCGTGACTGCATCGGTCAGTAATATTTGTATCTGCAGATATATTGCAATAAATTTGGTATCCTCTCACAGGGCTGTGGAGTCGTGGTCGGAGTTTGGCTAATTTTCGATTGATGGAGTCGGAGTCGGCGGCGTGAAAACTGTAGTGGCTTCAGTCGGAGTCGGAGTCGGAGTCGTGGAAAAAATTAGAGTCGGAGTCGGGAGTTTGTGAAAATGACCCTTACTCCGACTCCGACTCCAACTTCTTTATCATGAAAACAATCGTGTCTTTGAATTACTAATAATAACAACTGTAATAGGATTTTTATGTACCATCAATCACTGTTATTAGGAACGATACAGATCAGGGGCGGCCAAACTGTGATCCGCAGGCCAAATGTGGCCCGCGAGAAGGTTTTGTGTGGTCTGCGACGTAATTCTCGAAACTAGATATAACATCAGGTAAAATTGCAAGGCCAACCAAAATTTGATTTGCCTGACCGCGAAATTTGGTGATGACTAAAACATCAAATTCGACGCATTGTCGTAACCAGGGGCCAGCTACATTCATCGCAGATCTTCGTATATAGCTATTAAGTAGAATATTCCGTAGCAGATTTATTTGACTTGAAATTTCTCTTAGCAGTTCGCATGATTTATTGTCACATTTCTTGCATTTAGTATTGGAACCTATCCTGGAAATTATAAATACGCGTAATTTACAGAATTGAGTCCAAGTCTACTCGCAATTAGGAGATACCGTGTCGTCCAACATGCGATTTCGCATGTGCGCTCGCAGCGAAATCGTCGGCGATGAAACATTTGCACAAAAAGACAGAGGCATGTTCATCGAAACCGTCGATATTGCTATGTCTGAAGCGCAAAATAGTCCTGTCCTTGCCAGATAAGCCCATTGCTATACCGAGGCGACCCCATGTACATGCAAGTAATATATTTATTGATCGTATTCATTCATTACCTTTGAAAAAATTTCGTGCTTCGCGCGACCAGAGCGTACCGGCAAACTGTACACTCAGTTGCACACGGAGTTTTCATGACATAATTGTTATCAATTTCAGAGTGTAGTCATATAAGTCTTGTTATCAATGTTACCTAATTCGGTTCGTTCCGATCGGACGACTAAAAAACGTTATCAATATTCAAGTTGCCCGCGCAATGGTTCGTAAATCTCATGTGACCCTTTGGCTGACAAGGTTAGCCACCCCTGACATGAATGAAATTGGACAGTATTTGCAAATTACCATGCAATTGAATAGACGTAAAAAGAGGCAATGTACATCTTCACGATGCAGTCACTATAGTTGATGCAATTTTTGGAATTATATCATGATATTGTGACAGAGCAGATATATCGTCTGGTTGTAAAATTGATGTAAATATAATCAAATGTTCCTTCCCGCTGGACAAAATTAAAAATATTTGTTGTGTAGTTTAGCTGCTTGGGTCGAAAGACTGCAAGTCCTAGTCATTGAATGCTTTTCCAAGTGCATGTAGACTAGACAGATGCAATTTGACTACTTCCTAAATTTGGTTTATGACCAAAGTAGTTATGTAGATCGCTCGTGATGCGCCATTGTTTCTTATGGGCGGGGTCGCATGCTAACGAGAAATCGGGGGTGGCATGCTAACGTTTTCGTCTTATGGCGGGGGTGGCATGCTAACGTTTTCGTCTTATGGCGGGGGTGG